>CAEMYA010000290.1:195864-206007 GCA_903131615.1 Diplodus sargus | reverse complement strand
AATTCTATCCTTCCATCACTTCAGCAGCTCAGACTGAAAGACAAGGGGATGTTTTTTTTTTGTTAGTCGAGACATTTTGGACAAAGGGGGAGGCAAAATGGCTGCTATACCGCCATTTTATACGTCTGCGTGTGCGTGTGTCTGTGTGTGTGTGTGTGTGTGCTAAGATGAAGCCTAAACAAAGACGACTGCCACCGTTTTTAGACTCCTGCCTCAGCAGGAGGATGAGCCTGCAGATAAAATGCCATACAGGGGCCCAGGAGTGTGTGATAAGACCGTCCTGTACATTAGACACACACACACACACACACACACACACACACAGGAACATAACAGTAACCACACACATATATCCACCTAAAAGAGACTAACAAGTTCTCCATCAGCAAAACTCTGACGAGTGAGGGGGAGACAGATGGGAGAGAGAGACAGAGAGAGAGAGAGAGAGAGAGCCTCAGAGAGGGGAGAGGGAGAGAGAGACAGAGGGGGAGACAGAGGTGGTAGATATATTGAAAGATAACGTAAAGAGACAGAAAAGATCAAAGTCGTCATCCAGGCTCGTCTGAGGGTCGAGCTGCAGCCAACTCTGATTATCTGACTGCAATCTGAGCCTGAGTGTGTGTGTGTGTGTGTGTGTGTGTGTGACATACATACGTCCTCTCCATCTGATTATATACCTGTGCCTTTTCTTTACATATTTTAAAGGGCTGTTTCAACCCTCTGACACGGTGTTGTTGTCATTGTTGTCTGAGGGTTCAGGGGGCGATTTGACAACAGAAACTCCGACAGCCAATCAAAATCACAGGCTGATATGCTCACAACTTAAAAAAAACGTTTATATAATATATTTTATGCTTCAAATTACATGTGAAAAAAGAGACGTGCTGCCAAAAGGTCGAGTCTCTGAGGTCTGTTTGTCTTTATTGATGCTCTTTTGACGACCACCAGGACGATTAACGCCGACTGATACGACACCGATACTGTTTCTCTGTGAAATGTTCAGCAATAACAGGTCACAAACATACATTTATTATGGATGCTCACATACTTTTATCTTTACAGTTATCTTTACAGTCATCATTCTCGGTGCAGGCGGTGTTTTAAAGTTATTTAGATGTAATTCACTCGTTTCCGACTGACGTCGATCCAGATCTCATAATCGTGCTGTTTCATGAATCATAACTATGAAATAAAGCTATTTTAAACCATCAGTAGGAACGCTGAGACCCTCATTTATCGGTTAAATAGTGATTGAACAGTTTTTTCGAGAGACATCCAGTGCAGCACTCACAGATTTCTATTAATTAGACGTAAAGAGCATGATGGGTAACAGTTGTCATGATAGACTACGCTGCTGCTACACTGTCATTTATGGCCCCTCTCACTCGGGAGTGGCTGATTCAGGTGCGACGCCTGGTGGTAAAACTTGGTAATAGCAGTCTGGTCTGATGTTTGACTGTTTATATATATCAGCATAACTCTTCTACATTCCTTCTACTTTGTCTCATTTTCCTCTTCCGTTACTTTCTTTCCGTCTTTGCCTTCGATTCATCGCCCACATTAAGTCGTCCCTCGTCTATATTTCCCTTCTCTTCTGCTGTCTCTCTCTCTCTTCTTCTTTCACATTAAAGGATTTCTGCGAACCTCTCTCTCTCTCTCTCTCTCTCTCTCTCTCTCTCTCTCTTCTTCCTCTCTACCTGCTTCGGAATTAAAGCGAAGGAATTCAAGGGGATGGAGAGACGCAGTCTTTCATCGAGAGGCCCCGCAGAGGGGCTTCATCCCTCCTTCTCTTATCTTCCCATCCCAGCGAGACACACATCCACTATCACTTTACCCTCATGGTGCTTTAAAGGGAGAGGGGGGGAGGCTGCTGCACTCTCTCTTTCCCTCTCTATTCATCCATTCATCCTTTATCCTTCACTTTGTTGTCTGGGAGGAGAGTGTTTGTTGTGTTGCTTCTTCCGTTGGCAAATTTGAGGATTTGCAGCTTTATTTCCCTGAACATTGTAAGTATATTTGGGTTGCGCTTCCCTTACTTTCTTTACCCGGCGACTAATGCCGACTCTAATCCACACACTGAAGTCGTTGAGTCATGAGTGGGTGAGAAACTTTACTCCGGTGTGACGGAAGGAAAACGTTGACCCATCCCCGCTGGCGTCTTAACTGAATCAGGAAGTCCTCTCGCTGTCTCTCTGGTTCTGATTGACACACATGGAGGTCCGGGCAAAATTGAATAACGCACATCCTCCCTGACCTCTCTGCAACTTGAAGAGCTTTAGTGTGTTGACTGCTCAAACACACACACACATAAACCACCCTGTCATCCCTGGCGCTGACCCCTGACCCCTGGAAGGTTTACCCAACAGGAGCGGATGTTATTGGACCTAATGGATCCAGTGTGACACAGATATTAAAGCCGGGGGAGTCAAACATGCGGGCGCCAGCTTTCAAACATCGGATTTTTCTCTAAAACTTAAAGCCCGTCGGCGATAACTAATGAAAACCAACTCCCTCCGTCTGGATCGCGTCTTTGCGATGTTTGCGTTTGGGTTTATCACCCAGGGGATCCAGGGCTTACTCAGGCATAAGCAATGGATTTAAGAGGCTGATCAATCCTCCTGTCTATCTGACACGCCGATCAAAACCCTCCCGATCGTCAGAAGGTGTGTTTGTTCCTCCCCCTGCATTAGAACCGGATGTTTGTTTTCATGCCTCGCTACATATTCGTTTGCCTCGACATGTCCGTCCAGCGCCGCCTCCTCTTTAACTGGCAACAGCGCTCCACTGTGTGCCCAATGCCCTTCAGAGGAGTTGGCACAGATGTTGGCATATACGAGCCAAAACATCTGCACAGGGCAAACAGCAACAATGGAAATATGAAGATTCTTTCCAAGGCTCGTGTTTGTTTTTGGAACATTACGTCTGTCTGCATCTAATAAGGTGGAAAATTACGTTTATCGTTGTTGTTATTATCTATATTGGCTCGTTAAAGGAATAGTTCAACGTTTTGGGAAGTGGTCTCATTGGGTTTTGATACCACTCTTGTGTGTGTGTGCTGTATACGTGAAGCTACAGCCAGCAGTTGGTTAGCTTAGCTTAGCATAAAGACGTCTTAGCATCAACGGCAGGAAGTTACTGTCTGAGTGGGTTTTTGTACAGATTCAACAAACATGTGTTATTAGATATTTTTTGTCACCTTAAGCCAGAGCCAGGCTAGCTGTTCCCCCCAGTGGTTTTAGCCTTTATGCTAAGCTAAGCTAACCAGCTACATTTTGAACCAACTGTTACAAGAGCGGTATTGATCGTCTCATCTAACTCTTGGCGGGAAAACTAAAACTAAAATGAGCGTAATTCCTTTAAATGTTGCGCTATCCCTTTAACTTTAAATAGCTGCTGTGTTTTGCATTATTATTAATAAATAAAAAGATCAGACAGTACAACAAACCTTTACATTTCTAACTGCACTCCTACAGGTGGTTCCCCCGCAGGCATCAACAGAACATCACTAAACTCAAACATAACAACATTTACTGTCTGTCTGTCTGTCAGTCGTCAGCCGGGTTTGATTCGTCTCATTACTGCTGTTGTTTATTGTCTGAGTTAAAGGTGCCAAACACCCCTGCAGGCTCCTATGTGGTCCAACAAACATAAATCCAGCCCACACAAACATGGAGTGTATCGGAAAAACTGAGACGAGCGATTGATTCCGGTCCAAAACAAACCAAACAAGCCAAGAGACATTTACAGGAGAATGTTTAGCTCGCTCCTCTGATACGTTTCTACTTTACACCTCAGGAGTTAAGGAGCAGAAATGATGCCAGAATATTAGGGACCAATACTCAACAATGGACTCCCACTGTTTTTTTCTTGTAAAAAATGAAAAAGTAGGTGTATACAATACCCAATCGTCAGCATAAATAGGTACATTTCTGCAAAACCACAGATTATGTTTCATCTCTCATGTTGCAACTTCACGTTTGTTTTGGTTGGATCTTCCTTTTCTCTCCCCTCACAACGCTGTGCTTATGCTCTGATTAGGTTTAGGCACAAAAAACACTTGGCTAGGTTTAGCAAAACGTCACAGTCTGTCTTAAAATACGTGTTTTTGTCACCACGGCCACTGATATAGATGGTCCGCCTTTCTTTGAGAAACAGCTGCTTTTGGTCACAACAAATATGGCTCTAACTATCTCAAGGTCTCCTAAAGAAACACCCAGTTTGACAGCAAAAAAATAGCTGGAAATATCCCCAGATATTAAGAAAGAACACCCAATGTAGTTACCACAAAAATGGCCGGATATACTGGCAGGTCTCCTAAAAAACATCGAGTTTGACAACCAAAAAATAGCTGGAAATATCCTCTAGATCTCCTAAAAATTGCCTACTTTTCACGCCACAAGAGACTCGAAATATCCCCAGATCTCAATAAAAATCTGTGGTTTGCAGAAAAGTTAACCGCTAACATAATATCCTGGTGATCGGGCTGACAAGTTGTTGTTGGAAGAAGATATTCTTATTTCAGATATCACTAAAAAAAGGGAAACTTTCCAGCCCAAACACACGCCTCACCTCCTTCTCCACCTGTTACCAGCTATGATGGAGAACCTGACCTCCCTGACCCGCGAGTACAAAAGTAAAACTGAAAAGAGACAAATAAGCACCTTAAACGTCTCCCAACAATAACAGGTGAAGCGGGTAATACAGTGTCATTTGGGCCGAGCGGGAGTCCCGTACAGAGGTAGGTGGTTTTACCTGCCTGAGCTGTATCATTTACCGACAGGTACCTGGGTGTGAAGTGGAGGTCGTGGCTGTGTTATTTAGCTAAACTGGCGTACAGTGAGGCAGGCGGTAAGTGCAGGCTTGTGTGTCAGACAGTAATTGGTGTTTGGATACAGGCTGAAAGAGTGTGAGGCTTACAGTCAGTCTGGTTTTTAGCCAGAGGTGACACACACACACACAACACAGCTCTCAGCTGGGGTTGTTTATTTTCATTTTTTAAAAATCTTTTACCGCTTTTTTCCCCCGTCATGAAAATGTGTGATAGCAACTTTAACAAGACATAACCTAAATCAATAAAAACTCTGTCTGAGCTTCTTGTTTCACGCAGAAGGTAAATCTGGGCACAAAAGTGTGACTAAAAGACACCTTTCAACTAAAAACGGCTTTATTTATTTCCACCGGGGACTGGGAGGACATGTCACCATCACTGTTCAAGAGAATAAAGTTCTGTTCTGTGTTATCCAACAACTTGACAACTGATTAAGTTTGAAGAATATTGGCTGTAAAAACCATAAATCTACCCAAATGAGGTGACGGTAACGACTCCGGCCCTGAGTATTGACTGCAGGCGCAACATCCACCAATCAGATGATCTGTTTGTTTAAGGATGTAGCCTGAGAGGCGAAACCAAGGGGAAATTTAAGCCCATCTAAAAGTAAATCCTTTTTCATTATACTTTATTGACACTCAACAAATTGCTGTCCGAGCAGCGACAACTGTGAGGAGGATTTTATTTTTTTTACCCTGGGTTTTGTCTCTCAGGCCACATAGTGGTTCATCTCATTTCTCTTTTTTCGTGCCTCTACATCAATAAATCGATCCTCAGGGCGCCGTTATATCGGGAGAGTGCTAATCAAACTAGAATCCCGAGTTTAAAGACCGAGAACGAGGCACGCAGGTGATTATTCTCAGGTTTTTCTTAAATCTGCCGTTTTTCTAATGAGGTCTGGTGTGGCTGCACCTGTGTCTCGATCTCTCTCTGCCTCCTCATAACATAAAGACAAACTTCCACTTATTTACAGCCTTCACCCCCTCTGACCCGATGACGCCGAAGCATTTATAGATGCTCGTTAACGTACTGGAATGTATATGAAGCAGGCAGGTTTATACTGACGTATAAAAACAGCCACAAAACATTCTGCCGAAGTGTCACTCTGACGCATAAATCAGAGAGTGTAGCTGCTCCGCTCGTCGATACTGAAGTGTGAACAGCTGACAGGTGTGTTTCTGTATATATACTGAGATAAGTGTGTTTTTTCTAATGACATATTGTAAGCAGCGGTGGAATGTAGCATTTACATTTCCTCAAGTATTTTACATAAACACTTTCCCATCTAATGCAACTTTAAACTTTCTAGTCTCAGGACTTTTTTTCTTGTAATACAGTATTTTCCCAGTGTAGTATACATGATTTAACATAACTTAAAGGACCTGAGTACTTCTTGTGCGGTCAGTCACTGATTGAAACACTGCGCAGGGCTTCGGATCAGGACTGTTTGAACTTGTGTAACACGAATAGCGATCGCGTCTGCGGGTGTTAATGTGTGCATCCGACAGAGAGAAAAATCTAAATTGTAGCCCCGAGGTCACATTTCTTAATTTCTTCGGCTAATTAAACAGTTTACTGTGAGGACAAAGAACCAAAACTACACATGAAAAGCATCAAAGCGCAATGAAGAATGCTACATGTGGAAAAAGACAACGTGCCGTGCCTCCTTCAGGTGTTCAGAAACATGGAAAGAAACTTGGATTTTTACTGTACGAGAGCCAAACCAGCGTCATGCAGACGGGATGTGACTCACCCTGCCGCCTTTCTCCGGGATGCACTTGCATCCTTTGCTGCAGTCACGGCCTGCACACGGCTCGTCAGACTTGGTACCCTGCAGACACAAAAAGAGGAGGAGGTTAGAAATTGTAGAATAGATATGACACATCAGACATTTTGGCATACATGTTGGAAAAAACTGGATTAGTGAAGCTGAATAAGTCACACTTGGAAGAGTCCATTCGTATTCTTTCGTGAATAAAAAAGAAAAAATGAAACAAAACACAGAAAACAGAAGCAGAAGAGACTCGGGCAACGACCCCATGAGTCATGTGTTGCATCAGTGCGAAGCTGGCAGATTTACAGTGATTTTAACGGGGTTTAAGGTGGATTTAGAAACGGATCAGATCCAGTCAGAGCTGATAATGTGATGACTGAAAAAGTGCATGATGTTTAAAAAAAAAAAAGAAGAGGAGATCTAATTATGTATCAAACTCAACGTGTGCTATCACGTTCTCCGGGTCGTAAACAGTGCTCCCTTTTGTGCCGGCGTTGTGATTTTTTCTTCTTTTCTGTGTTCTCTAACCGGGCACAGATGAGTCGGCGTTTGACCTCTAGCTCTTTCTCATCTGCTTGTTGATTGGTAACAGAGACACAGAATCAACCTTAACCACAACCAGAGACGAAAGCTCTGAGCCAAAAAAAAGAATAGAGCCAGTGATAACAGCAGCAGAAGCCCCGGGGAGAGGACTCCACATGAGTCCTTTCATGAAGTCGCCGCGACCTGTGGGGACGCTTGTCTGTTGGAAACCACAAGACGACGAGCGACTGTAACACTTCCTGACCGGTCTGATCTCAGAGTGTGATACAATAGTTGGATTGAGGCAGTGATAGAGTTTTTGTCTTTGCTGTTTTGTTTTAAAACTATCCCGTACCGGTCCCGGAAGAATGACTCCAGTCCCATCACGCTTCTTGTTTATTTTCTTAGGACGACAAAGTAGAATCACATCATGGTTGGACATCATCGAGTATATCCTCTCGTCAAACCGAAGGAAGTTAGGGTCGTCATGGCGTCAACTTGGTCGATTGAGCTTAAGATAGTTATTACGTAATGTGCAGCATTGGGTTAGACTTTCAAAATAAAGCTGGCGGAGGTTTAGGCACAAAACTGCTTGGTCAGGTTTAGGTTACAATTTGGGTTGCAATGACTACGTACAGTCTCGTCACCAGCTGTATCATCTACGTACGTTAATTTACTTGAATTTACAAATCAAGCATCACAAAATGGACGTCAACACTGCTCTCGGGAGGAAAAGTCCTGTGGCATCCCCGTCGAACTGACTCCCAATCCATCCCGTTCCCATTTGCAATTTGTTGCCTCAGGATGGCGAGTCACATCGTTCATCCAGACACAGCAAGCAAACCCTCTCCACATCTATCCCAAGTTGTTCAGGGTTTGTGTGGACATGCGACGGTTTGCTATGACTGGATGCTTCCAGTTTCACACGTCGCCGTGCACCGTTCAGGCAGCTGCAACCACCCAACAACCAGCTCCCAGAGAAGCTCTTTTTGTTCTCCGCCTCGTTGATTAGCAACAGACGCAAAACCAGCCTTGACTACAACCAGAGTCGAACATCTGGGTGAAGAACGGAGCCAGTGATAACAGCAGCAGTGGACCTGAGGAAACACTCCGAATTCAAATCTAAACATCCACTTTTTTGTTCCCCGATCCGACCCGTCATACGCACAGCCAACAAACCTCAGCATCACCACCATCACCTCGCTCAACATGTGTCGCTCGTAAACTCCAAGTGAACTACAGATTAACCTCTTTGGCGTTTCGGGGTGGCATTCCTGAGATATCTACCAAACATCACGCCGCGCTTTTTAGAGTTTATAAGCGGCGGAGAGAGCTTTAATAAGCTGACATATGAGTGGCGGGACTTCAAAACGCTGCATGCTGTCTATTCACTTAAGTGCTCGCTCTGGGTGGGAGGCGATGGACCACATGGCGAGCGTCGACATGTGTGATTATTGGATTCGCCGTCAACGTATTTGTGTATTTCTTCGCCTGAAACGCTGCGCCTGAATCTGAATTTTGCATAAATATTTGATCAATAGTTAATCGTCATCTCCTTGTGCATAAGGGAGCAAACGTCTCATACGAGTCCATGGTTTGGGGGTCTCTGCGGGGTCAAACTCGCAGGTCATAGCTGGCATTTCAATGTGATTAGTGGATGAAAGGGTGCTGGCGGGGTGGAGAGACGTGGAGGAGACGGGGGACGGGAGGGGTGGAGGGACAAAAGGGTGTTGGCTAGGGTGGGATGGAGGCTCAGAGGACAGGGGTGTATGAGGAGAAAGTGTGAGGAGGTGAGAGGGTGTGTTAGTTCATATCCACAATAATCCACAATAATCGAGGTCAAGGACCCTTCCAGGACCCCTGGAAGTAATCGTCAGATGGTCTAGTCTGGGTCGCAGCCTTATATAATGAGAGCCTGGGAAAGACCGTGGAGGTGTCTGAGAAATATTCAGATCAATCACGGATTATCTTTATTAACTCATATGGCAACTTTGAACCTGCGTTTATAGATTTGTAGGCCAACGAGAACACACTACTGATCATGTTTCCATCGAGAACCCAGAAACCTTACTTGACCTGATTTGGAAACCAAAACACAGACTTTCAAAGACTTTTTTCAGGAATCAGGAAAAACACCAGAAGCTATGTTTCAAGGGAACTGAAAATGTTGTTGTCTGTGTTTCCGCGGCAATCTAAAGACCCACAAAGATAGAGCAAAGTGTGAACTGTTTTCTTACGTCATTTTGCACAATAAACAAAAAAGATTTTGCAGATTTTCCAAAATAGGGACATAAATAAAAAGCGAGTACTTCCTTAACTTTCGGAAAGTACTACCCCTCCGACAGGGACATTTTAGGGGGTTACAATGATCCTCCAATGATTCTTAGTCACTGGTTCCATACTTTGTGGAAAACGTTTTTGCTCTGTTTTTGGTCTCCACACCTCGACCAAAAAGCACAACTTGACTTTGTTTGAAAAGTTTGAACAGTCCAAAAAAATGTCCTTTTTTGCTCCATTTTTGGTCTCCACCAACCTTCTGTCTTGTAAAAGAATGACAGAAAATTCCTTTGAGTAATAATTAAAAAATACTTGGTTAGGAAATTGCACTGGTGGTCACACATGAAGCAGTAAAGGTCGCAGAGGTGAGATAAATGATTACTACTACCGACAGAATCAGTGACAACCATTAAACCTGCAGACAAAACGACTCGATGGACGCGAAGGGAGAAAAAAGAGTAAAAACACACAACAAGGAGAAAGCGAGCTTGGCACAGAGAGGAGAGAGAGAGAGAGAGAGGGAAGGAGGGGAAAGGTCAGTGGTGCTGCTCCTGCTTTCTTCCCTCTGATCTCCTCAACTCCTCTAATCACAGTGACAGAAGGAGGGCAAGAGAGGGAGAAAGTGAGCCGGGGAAAACTGTGAAATTTGGGCTAATGGAGGGAGCAAAGGAAGCGAAAGAAGAGGGGTAAGAGAAGTGGAGGGAGGCCAGCGAGAGCGAGAGAGAGAGAGAGAGAGAGAGAG
>CAEMYA010000290.1:171380-195837 GCA_903131615.1 Diplodus sargus | reverse complement strand
GAGAGAGAGAGAGAGAAAGAGAGAGAAGCTCAAATTGATGTTTTGGCAAAGAGGGTAAAGAAGACGGAGCTAAAAATAGAAGCAGAACAAGTGATTTGGAGCATTCATGGCCCGGCAAATGAAGTCTAAAAAAGAACAACAAAAGAGGAAGGAGCGAACTGGATGGGAATTTCATGCAGTCGATCCGAAAAAAAAAAAGACTTGTTGCTGCTCTCTTTGCTCCCATCTCTATTATTTCAGCCTATTATCCTCCTTTCGTCGAGGCATGAATGCTTCCTCAGGTGTTCTCCGGTCAGGAGTGAGTATGCGTCTCATTGTTCTGGGATATAATCCAGCCTGTACCTGAGCAGGGCGGGGAGGTGATCCCGGTTCAATTCGCTCTGTCCACACCCAGAGTTAAAAGCGAAGGATGACACAGACAGAAATCTAAAGCCAGCGCCCCGAGGGGATGTGTGATCCGTGATGGTGGAGCAGGAAGACATGGCCGCAAAGAAAAGAATGACTGCAGGTAAATAAACACACGTGGAGTCGGACACGTGAGTGCGTTCGGGTCGTGTAGACGCAGGTAGCGCTACGTGAGCGCCACAAGGTGGTTCTACACTTGCGAGGGCGCTCATTAGGAAGGATGTTCCTCAGTCCCTGCACCAAACCTCATTCAAATTTTACTGAATTTAAGAAAGGTGACAAAAATCTGCTCGCTTTTAAGTTCAAACACTGGTCGTTACAAAGGTAAAGGCACAAAAGCGAGCACACACTCACGACATTCTCCCATAGAGAACAAAGACTCGTGAGCACAATGAGCTGAAACCCTGGTTTAACAGTATGAAATGATCACCGGATCATCTTACAGCCATTGAAACACAACCTGTGTGTGTCTAAAGGTGTGTGTGTGTTTGCTCTTATGCTGGACTCGCACAATCATCATCAAATACCTTCACCTAGAATAACTGCCTCCAAGCACCAACCAGTCATCACTATATTTGCATGTTTAATTCCAATGTTTGCGCTGTTATTTATTAGTGATCTGATTTCTGCGTAGGTTGACGGTCTGCAGTCGCAAACATCTTCAACCTGACAGCACAGAGGATCTCTACAAACACACCACAGTTTCAAGGTGGGCACCAAAGAGAAGTTGGACTTTTTACTCCAATTAGACATATCTGTGAAAGTGTGTTATTATTAGCATATTATTTCTTGAGAGAAGTGACTCTTGACCACCAAATTCTAACGTTTGTACCAAATTTGAAGAAAGAATTTCTGGGGTATCGCGTTCACCAGAATGGGAAAAACTGACGAACAACCTTAAAATATCTCTAGAATTTGCTGCCACAGAGATATAAAAACCAAGTTAGAAACAGAAAACAAATGGCAATCCCTCATTTTTAAAGTCATGGAGATCTCCCTCGACTGTGGCACTCTTGCTGAATTGTACCAGAAAAAAAACTGCTTTGCATCTTGACTGAAGTGACCCTGTACATTGAGGCTGAGATTAAGTTAAAGGAATGTAAATCCGCCACAGGATCAGACAAGAACACTTTAAAGACAAAAGGCAACGCACTCATAATTTAGCATCATTAGCTGACATAACGTGACGGAACAGGCTCGTTCCCCGATTGGCCTGCATGAATTACAACACTGTGCATTCGTTCTCCCGCTCTGTCATCTCGGCATTACCTGGCTAATGTTCCCCAATCAATCTCCTCTGTTTGCTCATACTTTACTGTCCAAACACTCTCATGTACATACGTCTAACGGAGAATTTTAAAAGCCACCCATAATACCTGTCTGCTGTTCATACGCCTGAGATTGGCAGCTCGTGGGTACGTCTGGACACGTCTGTGCGTTCCTACTGGGTCTTGCTGATGTTATCCGGATGAAGGTTGAGGTAAAGAATGGTAAAGAATGTAAAGGTAGGAGTGCTTCCTGGACTCAGATTGAGATTGTTAGAGGTACATATAGCGAGTTACATCGAGCGGTGCCTCAAATCCCCAAATTGACCCTTCAAGCTTTCCCGACAAAGTGCTGTGCAGGAATCTGTTAAATCCACAGCCTGTCGATCAACATGTCATCACACGGTTAACAACCAATGAGAGTTTAGTCAAACACCTGTCGAGCCGCTGTTGGTTCTTAACAACAAGAACCTGATTGAGATCCACGACTGGACTCCCCTGAGGACTCTCTTTACATTTCAACTTTGAAGTTAACGAATGACTTCAAGGGCAAAAACATGACGAATGAGACTTTTTGACAGCTTATGCAAAAGAAAAGGATGAAGAATCTCTGTCCTCTCTCAAAAGTCTTATCTCACATCTCTTCCTTGTTTTGTCATCCCTCTTTTTTTCTCCTTCATCCTCTCCCCCTGTTCATCAAATCCTGCCTTATCTCCCCTCCTTCCTCCTCTTCCTCTCTCCTCTCTGGTCCATCTGTGACCCTGACATCCACCACAGGAGACTAACCAGCTGTGTTTGGGCCTCCAGCGTTCCTCATCTACTTCTGTTTATTCCATGCTGCGTGTTAGCAGTATGGACTGTATATAAGCACACAATCACAGCCACGTGAACGCTTTGTGTACTTGTATACACAAAGCTAATGTGTGTTTCTGGTTGTGTATGTGTGTGTGTTTCTGTCGACGAGGCCACCCAGCTGGAGGCAGGTCATCCATAACTCGGTCAGACAGCGGAAATTTGTGGCGCTAAGTCAGACCCAAACAGGACGTCGCGCGAAGGCAGCTGACATGGCCGCGGGCTGGAAATGTAAATAAAGTAAAGCCGCTGTTGTTGATCGAAGACAGAATGCAGATACGTCAGGAGACAGGTTCTTTAGGGACTTTTATGTTCACTTTCTGAAGCTGAGAAAGTTTTAATCATTGTAAAATTGTTAAAAAACAATTGTCAGACTTCTGAGACTTAATCAGTCATCTTTAACATTAAATTTGCCTGTATTTTTGTCAATGTTGTGTTGTTTTGGAAGTAAAGCTGCTGTTGTTGCCCAAGAACAGAATGCAGACTTGTATGTTCGCATTCTGAAACTAAGAAAGTCTTAATCATTCTTAAAATTGTTCAAAAAAACCAATTATCAGACTTCTGAGACTTAATCAATCATCTTTAACATTACATTTGCATGTATTTTTGTAATTGTTGTGTTGTTTTGGAAGTAAAGCTGCTGTTATTGCCTGAATACAGAATGCAGACCTTTATGTTCACATTCTGAAACTAAGAAAGTCTTAATCATTGTTAAAATTGTTTAAAAAAACAATTATCAGACTTCTGAGACTTAATCAATCATCTTTAACATTACATTTGCATGTATTTTTGTCAATGTTGTGCTGTTTTGGAAGTAAAGCTGCTGTCGTTGCCCGAAGACAGAATGCAGACTTTTATGTTCACTTTCTAAAACTAGGAAAGTCTTAATCATTATTAAAATTGTTAAAAGAAAAACAATTATCAGACTTCTGAGACTTAATCAATCATCTTTAACATTACATTTGCATGTATTTTCATCAGTGTTATGTTGTTTTGGAAGTAAAGCTGCTGTTGTTGCCCGAAGAGAGTATACACACTTTTATGTTCACATTCTGAAACTAAGAAAGTCTTAATCATTGTTAAAATTGTTTAAAAAAAACAATTATCAGACTTCTGAGACTTAATCAATCATCTTTAACATTACATTTGCATGTATTTTTGTCAATGTTGTGCTGTTTCGGAAGTAAAGCTGCTGTCGTTGCCCGAAGACAGAATGCAGACTTTTATGTTCACTTTCTAAAACTAAGAAAGTCTTAATCATTATTAAAATTGTTAAAAGAAAAACAATTATCAGACTTCTGAGACTTAATCAATCATCTTTAACATTACATTTGCATGTATTTTCATCAGTGTTATGTTGTTTTGGAAGTAAAGCTGCTGTTGCTGCCCGAAGACAGAATGCAGATTTTTATGTTCACCTTCTGAAACTCCGAAAACACGAACGTTCAGTCATCATCTACTGAGGTCATACACGAGGTCAAGAACACATGATTTGTTGCTGACAGGTTAAAACTTACAAAAACACTGATATCCCTAAAAGGCACGGTTGACATCAGCTGTCATGAACTTTAAATCCAGATGCATTTTGGGTTCTTGATGTAAGCAGATAGTAAACAATATCCCCCTCTCCATTTCTCAATCTCTAATCCGGTTAAGACCGTGTTAATGTTGCGAAACGCGCTTTATGTCACAAACTTAAATCTAAATCCAAATGAGCTGCAGAATTTCCTGGCAGAGTCAGAGCAAAGACTCACGGAGTAAAGCTGCTTCCCAGTGCCACATCTCCCCTGACACAGAGAACTACAGAAACAAGCTGGAAACACAGAGAGAGACTACACCAGGTGAAGGAAATTCACGAGTTCACTGTTAAACATACAGTATATGCTATTACTTGTGACTTGTAACCAATCAGATGGCGTTGGGGGCGGGACAATGAGCGACACTACAAAACTGCGTCAAGCAAAAACAGCGTATTTTAAATGTGTTTTACCAGCAAGAGGACACACAAAATAAAACTTGATACTGATGATTGGAAAAACTGTGAAGCATCTATCACTTCGGATGTCAACACACACCTACACACATACACCCCCTCACACACACAAAGGTATGTTGTGTGACCTTTCCCGCCTCGTCTCAGTTAATTTTTGTATTTACTTGATCATATTTAAAAGGATCATTTGTTTGTCTGCATGCGCGCGTGTAAAAACCTGTACTGTTTATACACACACACACACATGCAGACATGCACACACACACACACACACACACACACACACACACAGATGTATGTACTGTGACCTTTCTCGTCGTTTTTTCGAGGAAAAGCGAGCGGCACGTCGAGGTGAAGCGAATGTTCCTTAATAAATGCATCGTATTTCAAAAGATCATCGTTTATTGTCTCACTTGCACACATGTATAAACCTGCAGTCCTCACACACACACACACACACACACACACACACACACACACACACACACACACACACAGATCCCGAAGGATTGTGCAGTCGTGATGGAACAGAAACATCACCATTACACAGGATTAGGACTCGACCTGCCCGGCCTTGTTCTCTCTCAACTCCATCTCTTTTTTTTTTCTTCTTCTTCATGAACATAATTAGAGACTTAAGGGGGGAAATTTAGCAATTTTATCATGTTTTTTTTAAGAGCACAATGAACCCGGGGCGAGAACGGGCATGCAGGCAGATACAGGAGCTAAGTAACATGTTCTTGCTAATAGCACTCTGGTTCTGGTTTATGTATCCTCGGGTCCTGTATTTAAGCCCTGCCCAGATCCTTAAGTGTATCTCTATGAGCAGATCGTTATCAGTAAGAAGGAGGATTCATCCGCGACATTTCAACAGCTCTCTGGATTTCGTGCCCCGCCTTGCCTGTCTTAATAGGCGCTAACGCCGGCTTTATAGGTAAAGGGCGCGTCGATTGCTTAAATCGACGACCAGAAACCCTCAAATCAGCATTATTCAGAGCGTCCTCTAAGCTGAAACCTGTCTTCCATTCTTTCTTCGCCCTTTCTTTGTGCCAATCATTCTCCTCATGCCGTGTGATTTATGACCGATTTGCACCCAATCACACATTTCACCCGCTCCGTTGCGTTCTTCCCCCCTCGTCGTCTGCGCTCCTGCCCGGACAGCAGCTCGCTTTTTCTTTTCTTTTTTTTTGGCTCAGACCCGAGATCTCTTCCATTTGTCTCGCTCGATACCGACTGCAAGTTTTCTGCGGCATGCAACGTCTCGGAGATCTTCTTTTATTGCCGCCATGACATCATGAAGCTGGCGTGAGGCGGCTTGCTGCTGGTTGTTTGTGCCCGTTTATTCGCCGGCGGGCAGCCCGGCAGGCTGGAGGTTCATTCCAAGTGTGTCTGCGCCGAGAGTTGGAGGATGTACAGACAAATTTAGACCTCGCCTGGAGGGAATCTTTCAACATCGCGGCTTATAAAAACGATGATTAATCAGTTCCACTGGCAGTGGGAGAGGTGATCGAAACAATGGAAAACATATTTGCAAGCTAAGGGGAATCCCAGACACATCATGGCTGCCAGCAGACGTGCCTTCATGTTTCCAGACGAAAACAGTGTTCTGATACTGAACCGATGGCTGCAGCAGTCGCCGACCCCGCGTTACCTTTACAAGTGACTCACTGTTCTATTTTCATGTCACCGTCCTGCACTCAGAGTGGATTTACAGCTTCGGCCGTGAGAGAAACCGAACCTCGACCGGAAGCTCATGTTCTGACTATGTCGGACTGTCAGACGGCTGCAGGTCTGAATACCAGGAAAGGGGGGCTTGCAACGGGCCCTCCAACGCTGAGTCTGCATCCACACAGGCTCACAAACCACACTCCTTTTTCAAGGTGCAGCACCTTTTTGTGATGGAGGAAACGCTACATAACTCCATCCGTGCGGTTATTTAGAGCGTCTCGCGGCACAATAGGCCTCAGTGTGTCGTTGCTGCCGAGTTCATGCACGTTGCACTAGAGAATTTACTGTCAGCTCCCAAGCAGAAGCCTCGTTTTCTCTGGTACACAGTTTCTAAGTATAAATGCAGTTATAAGAGTGTGTCTGAGTCAGAACCAGAGTCCGGCAAGTGGCAAATGTGGGCATAGATTCTGTTTGGTGAGTAAATCCCGAAAGTCAACTACTGTCCCTTTGAGTTTAACGCGCTGAGAGGGACTTCGCGGTGCATTCAGGTGCAACTCATAAAAAATAAGAGTTGTCAGGGTCGTAGCAAGTTGAATTGAATCACGACCTAATAATTGAAAGTTAAGTCAAATCTCAGATTTTGTGGGTCGTGACACCCCTGAATAAAATATAATTGAGTTAAAAGATAAAAATGGAATAAAGTCAAAATATTTGCTCCATAATTTATAATGACATATGTGTCGAACATATTGTACACAACATTAAAAGATGGAAAGGTGGGAAATATGGACAAAATCTTCAATATATTTTTTTGGTGTGCCACAACTAAAAAAATAGTGTAGTTTTTGTTTCCATCTTCCATCCAATGAATCAAAGTATCTCATTGTGATTGTGCTGCAAAAATCAACCACATTTGCGGGAAATGATGGTTAAAAGTTAAGAAAGTCTTCTCCGACCTCCTTGTAACACGTCTTCATTCAGTGCAGGCAGCAACTGTTTATCCCTTCGTTATCAATACCATGTAATTGTGTCATTGGCAGCTCACACGTACGCCACAAACCACGGGGCCAAAAACAACATCGGACTGTTTCTCTGTAAACAGGCGGAATTGATGAAAACATCCCGTTTTCTGTTCGAACAACCTTATCTCTCTGATAAATCACTCCCCCACCCGCCTCTCTCCCAACGTGTTGACACTTTATGTCCGACCACAAGATGTTTTAAAGACGCTGACAAATCATCCGGTTCAAAACAGAGATGATATGCTTGTTTGTGGTGAAATAATATCAGACCACAGCGGAGTATTTATGATTCGATTCCAATTAGCGTGGCGGAGCGAAGCCAACGAGATGCTGAAGATAATATTTATGATGCGCACTCAGGGCTGGAACACTGGAGGATCCATTAGTGAGGCACATTGTTAACATGAGCAGTAAACGTGGAATTAACATGTCACCGGTTTAATATCTGGTTTTCATTAGCTTGAAACAGTCCCAGAGTAGCTTTTAAGAGCCCAACACTTGTTCTATTGAGCGGCGCAAACAACCAAAATGTGCTCGTTGTTTGGTTGAATCCTGGTCAGATCGTGTTTCTCATGACTTTAACCTACTTTCTACATAAAATGAATAAAGAAAGTACTCATAAACTACATGCAAAACCAATTCCCGTCATCCTACATCACATCGGTTTCACATTATCAAGTTAGCATTTCCACTGTGAGCATGTTAGCATGTATGCTACCGGCCTGGAAGGAAGTAAACCTTCGTTTTGACGTCCGTGCCAGACGACTGAATAGGCGCCATCTTTACTTTCACTTTAGATTTATGGTTCACGTCCACAGGGGCCTCATCGGACGACTACACACTCCTACAGCCACGCAAACATTAGATCATCTCCTAGATTTCAAACTGGACCAATGTGGTGGCTGGTTTGGAAATGTTCTCTTCGTCGTTCACCAAAATGTGTGTCTGAGGACATTTTTAGCTGGAAAATAAGCCACACAGTCCTTAATTCTGTCTTGATTTTATCTCAACAGTGCTTCTTTTTTTATAGTTTAAGGGCGAGTTATGCTGGATCCCCTTGAGTTCCATGAGGTCGACCAGCTTCAGAACAATTTCTAGCCATGTTTTGAGTATTCTTCCTGCCCCAACCAACTGTAAGTACAGTGTCTCCACAATAAAGTTTAAAATTGAAGATACGTACGTTAATCCAGAGTTTCAACTCATTTATTCTGCCGTTCGGGTCGTCTCGGCCGATTAAGCGTCTGCCGAACTACCTTCCCCAAAACACCGCTTTATAAATGCAAACCGTGAGAAGATGTAATTGATTTTAAGACGTAAACTTGAAGACACGTCTGAACACAATGCAGGCATGTGAGGGAACACACACACACACACACACACACACACATATGGAGTGACAGTGCCCACCCCTCTTGATAAGTGCCGTGATAATCACACCTTTTGAAATACGCTAAACGCCCCTCGCCTGGAGGAGGAGGTGGTGGGGGGGACGAGGGGCTTTAGGGGAGGCGAATGTAGAGA
This sequence comes from Diplodus sargus, assembly GCA_903131615.1. NCBI lineage: Eukaryota > Metazoa > Chordata > Actinopteri > Spariformes > Sparidae > Diplodus > Diplodus sargus. The sequence continues at coordinate 187,111 of CAEMYA010000290.1, read as the reverse complement.
CGGAGGAGCGGGGAAGAAGTAATGGACTCCAACAGGTACAGATGGAGGCAGAGCGGGGATGAAAAGACGGCGTAATGGAGGACAGGTGGGGCTGATGGTGTGAGAATAATCTGCAGCAGTACATGAGATCTGGTTTCATGTGTTCGTACCTTTAAGGGATGTGAACATAAAGGAATAAAGACGGAGGAATGTATACATACTGTGTGCATGTGCGTGTGTGTGTGTTTTGTCCATACATCACAATAAGACAGTAATTACAGCTCATATATACGAAGGCGGAAATCTGAGATTCAGCAAATGTGCCTCAAAAGAGCAGGTAAGAGTCTTAACGTAGACTCCTGGAGGCCCAGAGACACACACACACACACACACACACACACACACACACACACACACACACACACACACACGAATGCTTTCATCGGAGTAGTTTAAGGTTTCATCCAAACAACAAGTGTAAACTGATCAGTGGGTCCCCAATGCATCAAAGTGAAAGGATAGATCCCCCAATAGACTTCTATGTCCTTATGTATGTGTGTGTGTGTGTGTGTGTGTGTGTGTTGCTGCAGGCTGCAGACACCAGGATGTCAGCCTGGTACAGATGATCCCACGGGGCAGATTAACTCCCCGTCTCATATGTGGCAGAGCAGCGATGTGACTGTTTAAAGTCATCATGCTAAGCTAAGCTAAGCTAACCCTCTCCTGGTTCCAGCTTCATATCTAACACACAGAGAGGAGTAAGAGTGCCACTGATCATCTAACTCTGTCCAACTATTCCTTTAAACCTCCCCTGCCGTCACATGACACCACTTCCTCTCGGATCGGCACATTAAGAACGCTGCAAGAGTTATTTTCTCGATTTGTTGATGGAAAAGGCGGGAAAAAATGGCGCCAAAGATGACATCAAATGTCTCTTTCGTCGACAACCCCGAAGATATTCACAGAGGAGGAAAGAAACCACATAAATCTGCCTTAATCTATAATCAAAATAAGTGAAATAGTTCACTTTTGTACCTGAAAACTGAGACATCCATATATCCAGCACGTTTTAGATCCGAACCCTTGACTTGTTCTGTCACATCACATCAGTGTCCTCAACACAGAGGAAGAAAACGCATAAATCAACTCTCAAACAGACGTCCGATCTGAGCTCGGCACACAAACGCATCCTCTTAAAAAAGCTCCGGGATCACTGAGCACCTCAGGTTACCTCACTGTATCCCGCCGCCGTGCCAAACAAACGCCTCGCGCTGCCAACCAGCGCTGCCAGCCGGGGCCTATTTTTAGTAACGGAAGTCTCACCAACGGAGGTGCTACTTCACTCCTCCGCTTTTTTTTTTTCTTCTTCTCCTCGTCGAGGTGGTGCGAACAGAGAGGTGGTGGTGGTGAGCTGGACGTGGAGTTAGTGTGTGTGTGCACACTGCTGAATGCCACACCTGAATGAAAACACAACTCTGGCACTGAGAGCCACAGACACATGTTACGTGTCTCTCTCTCTTTAAATCATCTTTCATTGCTTCCCGCTCTCTCTCTCTTTGACCCAGTTTTCCATAAAATAATCACTGTTTTCAAAACCCCAAGACTTTATTGACACTTTCAGGTCAGACAGTAGACAATCTGCTGGACTGTACGTGTACAGGTTAAAGGTTTATTTGCTATCTTACCGAGAGTTGCGATGAGAAAGGTGATGATTTGATTAGCTTAGCTTAGTGCAAAGACTGTAATCTGGTGGGAAACGGCTAGCATGGCTTCATCCAAAGGTACCGACAAACTTTACACGTTGTTTGTTAAATCCTTACAAACTGGGTAAAGTTCTAGTGTCACAAAATGTTGAACTTAAAAAAATCCAAGCTGTCAAACTATGAATGACGTTTTCTTCTGCAAGTAAAATAAATCCATTGTATCAACAGTTGTTTTTTTGCTTATTTCACGGTCACTTCATCGTGATTGTTGGCCACAAGTTAAAAACCTCCAAATATAATTAGATAAAGTCAATAAAAACCAGTAAAACAGACTTAAAGAGAAATCAAGTTGCTGGTTTTTGCTGTTTTTCTACAAGAGTTTTGTTCGAGAAACACAAAATAAAGGAAGATAAGAAGAGAGAAGTATTATATCTTACACAGTTTGTCTGTCATAAAGGGAAACAAGGATTTTTTCTAGGGCTGCATTATATTATTGATTAACTGATTAGTTGTTTGGCTGATAAAATGTCTGACAATGGGGACAAATGTTGGATCAGTGTCAGAGAATGTCTTCAAACCAAAGATATTCACATCTGAGAAACTTAATTGATCGCCCATCATCACTCGTTCCTCAAGTTCCTCCGACCTCAGCTTCTTTAACTCGGGTGAGTCAGGTCACGCAGGTGAAACACCTCCAACCACAGACCTGATTAACCTTCAGTTGTGGCTGAACCTCTCCTGCTTTTAACCATCTTTAATGAGCGGATTTTTGCGGATTTAAGAGACAGACAGAAGAATTCCCCTCCGCTGACTCACCCTCCATCAGCTGCATCTGCTTCACGTGTCCCGGCGATTGAAGTTGTGCCGCCTGTTCAAACACCTGAGCCCACATAAATAACAGAGCCTGCATCACGCTGTCACCGCAGTCTGCTCGTGCTGCTACTGTGCAGCCAGACGGAGATATCAAAACCGCGAGAGGTTAGACCGGCGCTCTGAGTCACCGCCGCCAGGCGTGAGGAGACACAACACCAAATCCTTCGACCTTGAACTTCTGACCAGAGGCAGACGGGCGAACACACCTGAGAGAGCCTGTGGCGATGTAACCAGACCACAGGAATCATCCACTCCATTAGAAAATTTCACTTTTTACCGCCCTGACTAACGAGCGACAGCAGCTTCGCTCCATTAAATCTCACCGACGCTGGTGACTAAACCTGGAGGAGTCTGCGGAAGTCTAATCTGCGGTTTTTGTGTTTTGACCAGACGGGCGGAGTCGGTCTGAATCACATTCAGTGAATCTGATAATGTTGGTATGATTAGACGGGATGGTTGGTTGTTTTGGGAGCTTTGTTGTAGACAGTTCAGCAGCGCGGTTGCTAACGTCGAATGTTTGATGACTTGATTGTCATCACAACCGATCAGAAATGTCTGATCGCGTCTGTTAACATTGACGCCATCCACAACTACTGATGACGTACGTAGGTCTGGAAGGGTCGTTCCACTTCCTAGGGAGGGATTTCAACCATCAACCTTTGGAAACATATTCTAAAACAGGAAATGCGACTGAACTCTCAACCGATGAACATCAGACATTAAAACAGTCGTAATAGTCCTAATTTTCTTAAAAAGGATCAAAACTTTAAACACATGTCTACAAAAAAAGGCTCAAATTAGGAACATGCAGCCACTTTTTTGATTTCAAGGCACGTTTTTGCAAATTGGAGCCTCTCTCCCATAAAATCTGGTCTGCAGGGTCCAGTGCATCCCCTGATTTCACGAACGAGAGCTGCACCGCTGCGATGTCCTTACATGGAAAAGCCTGGACCTTCTGCACTATCTTTGTTTTTATTCTAAAGAAACAGATCAAATGCGTGCATTTTGAAATCTGCCGAGTTGTAAGTGACTCTGATGTGTTTCGAGCGACGCTGAGATGTCCATAAATGGTAAAAAGGTCAAAAACTGAGGGTGAAGTCCTGAAACCAGAGCAGAATAAAGCTGCTTGAGTTTGGGCCGGCGCGCTCAGGGAACCTTGAAGAAGACCTTGAGATTTTTCTTCAGCTACGTCAGCCCTGATCTTCTTCTTTTTAATGAATGACTTTGCCTCTTTTTGTGGCTGATTTCTCTCAGAAACACACCAGTTAAACCAAAGAAGAGGAATCAATTTACAGAAACAGAAAAAAGGGCAATTTTGATATGTAAATACTCGGGATAAGGACTCGGTTGCTTTTATTTGACTTTAAGTTGAAGTCAACCTGTCAGTAAACACGAGGAGCGAGCAGCGTCTTTCTTCAGAGCCGTAACAGCGATTTGTTGTTGCTTTGGATAAGTCACCGTAACGACCGTCAAAGCCTTTAAACATCGTCTCACAGACGTTTTGGGAAATTCCCCTCTGAGAGGAAGACAGACGGGAAGATTGATGTCACTCTCTGCTGTGACTGGAAGGCGATTAGCTTTAGCTTAGCATAAAGACCGGCCTGTCAAGGCCGCGGAGTTGAAAAGTAAGACGTCTAAAGCTGATTAATTAACGTGATTTATGCGTCTGCTGTTTGTTTTATTCCTTTGGTGAACAAACTTTAGAGTGTTAGCCCCGTTCACAGGGTTTAATGCTAAGCTAAGCTAGGCTAATCACCTCCATTGCTATTTTTTAAGGGTTATTCCACCAACGTTACACATTAAAATGTGTCTACAAGTCTTATGGAGCATTGCTGGTTACAACGATGTCACTCAAGTGCATTGTGGGTAATGTAGGCACCAGGAACTTTTTTTAAGCTGTTCCAAAACATAAAAGGATGTTTGGCTTCCTTTTCATCGTCGCTGGTTCATGTTATCGAGCTGTAAACAATCACAAAGACTACCGGCGACTTTTAAGGTGGAACATTTTCTTGCACGTTACTTTGGACGTTGCCAATCGATCGACACGTACACGTCAATATGGCATTTTTGGCCGAGCCTCCTGTACGACAGACTCTTTGGGTGATGATCGGATCTCTTAAGCGATTTTCAAAACAAAACGATCACTTTCTTTACTCCTGGGTTATCAAAAATGTGACTCACTCATTGAGGAAGAACGAGACACGTGCAGAAATCTCTCGGAAAAACATTCAAACAAATACCGAGGCAGGAAACGACAACCACACGTTGTAACCAGGGTCGGAGTATGTCCACATATAGGTGGCCTGCAGCTCCCAGCTATGCTACAGACTCCCTCCTCCTCGCCAGTCAATCAGCCTTTCAGCAGCTCCTAAAGCAGCATGGTGAGGTTAAAATATCACCCTGACGCTCCGGCTTTTGTGATCTGATCCACCTCTTTATGTGTGTGTGTGTGTGTGTGTGTGTGTGAGAAAGGCAGAGACAGAGGAGAGGCCGGGCCGAGTGTGAGAACAACAGAGTTACCTACAGACCATTAGACTTTGATGGGAACCAGTAAAATACAGCCTGAAGCTGTGAATGGGAGAGACAGAAAGGAGTGAGAGGAGGAGGAGGAAGAGGAGGAGGAGGAGGAAGAGGAGGAGGAGGAGGAGGGGAGGGTTCAGATGTATACCAACGCTGAAGGACGAGCAGGACAGAAAATAGAGGAATCTGAATTATTTAAAGATGAACGTATATAATGACTTTGGTATTTTACTCGAAGATAAATGAAAATACGGAAGCTCGGAGGGGACAAACGTCCCTGCAAGACCACCTGTTGAGTTTAATACAAAGTTAATAAAAGAGGTTATTTATGGAGCAAGATGACGAGTTTGAAATTAAATTTGACCATTAAGCTTTTCATTGTTTTGTTCTGTATTTTTTTGCGTTTTTGTGACAAACGTACTGCAAATTTTTTTAAGACAGTTTAAAGAATTTACACTGGACAGATAAAAATGTCGATATTTGTTTTTTGTCCCCAAAAAGAGAAAATATAATTGTCCAGTGGAGAAACAGAACTACGGAGGCTCGGAGGTGACAAATGTCACAAAAGTATCAAATGATTATAAAATAAGAAGTCAGGAAGTTTTTATGGAACACGGTGACTGGTTATAAATTCAGCTTCACTTCTGATTATTATCTTTTTATGGCTATTATCACTGACATTTGTGTTTTTGTATCAATTTCAGTGTTCAGGACAAGAAACAGCCACATCGGCGACAGTCAGAGGTGAAGAGGGAGCAAACGTCCCCAGACTCCCTTAAGAAATCGCCTAATTTTGAGAGTTTTGAGTCAGTAGAGACTTTTTTAACCTCCTGAAACATTATCGATGGCAAATTCCCAACTATTTGGGCCTTATTGTTAATTCGGCATACAAACACTACCGGTATATGTATGTACAGTAATAACAGTGTATAGAGGAGACAAAAACAACTGTTCTTCTTGAAGGCGGATCATCGTGTGTCATGTGGAGGCAGTTTGCTTTAAAGCCGGTCATTAAGAGCTGCTACACTATAAAGTTTGTCCTCAGGTGAGAGCTCAAAAGAAAATGAGAGGTGGAAATAAAAGCATTAGGAGATGGTCGCAGAGCGAGGGGAGCCTCCACTAAATCACAAAGATGTTGACTCCCACCAGACACGTAATGACGAGGCGTGTCGTTAGTTGGGGGCTCCTCGGGCGACGAACGTGTTTATGTGTACGTCTAAACGGGGGAACATGTGTGGAGGCGAGGCGGCTCCGCAGGTGAATCTCAACGGAAGCTGCGGTTTGTGGTCTGACTGTGATGAAAGTGAAGCACTGTAGGTGACGTCGTTCAGGGCGCTTTAAACGGTCGCCGCTTCCTGTGGCTCGCTGGCGAACGCTTTAAGGCAGCGTTGGTTGGCGGTCGGGGGGGGCGGATTAGAGAACGCAAAAGAACGGCATCCTTAAACAAAGCGAACGTCTGTCAGCGCAGGTTTACAGCTCGATGAAGGGAAGAGAAAAAAAAAGTGGAGGGTTCGACTGGAGAGAGAAACACTTCTCATGATGCTGAAAGCTTCGACTCTTCTTCATGTGTTTTCATTTTGATACAAACTGCCCCACACGTCTCATTTTAGAATAAAACTCTTCTCTACATTTTCTTTTTACACATCTTTCATATAACTTTTGCACGTTTCTACAGAAGAAAAACTGTTTTACGGGTCCACATTTCAAAATAAATCTCTTTGCCTCTCTTATGATGGACCGAAAATTGATGAATCTCTTCTTTGAACTTCTTACTATTTAATTTAAGAGCAAATGTCTTATTTTGGCATCAGACTTTTCCAGAATCTTATTTTGGCGCCAAAAAGAGTGTTTTATTTTGAAGGTTTGACTGTTTTTACTGTAGTAGTTTTGCACATATTTTGCTGCAAGGAAACTCTTCTCTGCTTGTCTTATTTTGGAATAAAACTTATTTTCCTCTATTACATTTATAGAAATCTCTGCAAATCTGACTTACGTCTTCTTTCTGCATCTTATTTTGGAGTCAGACGTTTTCAGAATCTTATTTTAGATCCAAAATGTTTCGTGCAATGTATGTTTTTACTGTCCTAATTCAGTGTGAAGCTTGTTAGCATGTATTGTTTTCTTCTCCGAGCATCTTATTGGGTTACAAAGTGTTTATGAAGTTGGAGAAAACTCTTATTTTGAAATGATGCTGCTTCACGTGTCTGATGTCAGAATGAGTCTCTTCTTCGTCTCATCTTATTCAAACTGTTCTGTGCAAATCATGCCAGGAGCAAATTCACCTTCACTGGGGAACAAAATAGCTTCGGTGCGCATCAGGTTGCGAGGGAACGTAATACTTGTACGTGCATATTTCTGAGGAAAAAAACCTGAATTCTTTGCACATTTCATTAAAAAACAAACTGCTTTTGGCCTGTTTTATATTGCGATTGCAGACGTTCATCATTAATGTGTCCTCGCACTTTGATGCCAGAGCTGCTGGTCTTCGTGTCCTCACAGGAAGAAATGTCAAAGAAAGACTTAGCAACAAATACTTTTAATCCGCCCGATGCTTTAAAAAGGAAAGAACCGCATGCACACCTCGGTCTGCATGCATAGTTCAGCGTGCTGCAACAGAGCAGGAGTAACCCGGCAGCCTCAGACAGCAGAGAGAGCGAGAGAGAGGCAGCGGGGGAAATGTCTCCGATACCTGCAGGCGAGACCGTGTTGACATACTTCTATTATTAAAAAAACATCAATCTGGATGCTGCAGACAACGGCTCGCCTGCAGTAACGCTCGCAATAATAGGAATCACGGCGCAGTTTGGACTCGGGGGCTGGGTTTTTTTTTTTTTTTTTTCCACATCTGGGGAAGGTTGGCATGTTGAAGCAAAACGAGGGTTTGACGATATCGACTCGTACGGGCAGAAACCGCGTAACGCTTGCACGCTATGTGAGCACAAAGGACGTGAAGGATTGTAGGGCAGCGGAGCAAAGACTTCCCACAAAGGGGGCAAGAGTCGGCCTGCAGTCATAGAAAATAAATAAAAGTAATGAAAAGTATATTCAATATGAATTTCTGTTCATGCTGTTGAGGTAAAAGTGCTCTTCAAATATGCAGGATCACTGAATTTGATCTATTTTTAAATAATCTGAGCACAGCGAGGGACAATTTGCGCGGATAGTTAATTAAAGGAACTACGGAAGCCCAGAGGGGCAAATTAAATTAACTATTAGGAGACTTAGAAAGATAATCTGGCAAAACATTGTCTTTTTCATGTGCTTTTGAGTCATAGAAATAGGAAAGAAAATAATTTTGATCAAACTCAGAAAATGGATTTACATGTTCTGTTTCTCATTTGCCTCTTTGGGCTTCCGTACAGCACCTCGTTTTGGCCCCTGGTCGACTATTAAGTATAAGTTTTGGCCCTTAAATATGTAGGATCACTACATTTTACTTATCTTTTAATAATCTAAGCACAGCAAGTGACAATTAACAGAGTTTAGGATTATACGGAAGCCCATAGAGGCAAATAAATAACCTTAAAGAAACTTTGGAAGGTTAACCTGGCGAAACATTTTCTTTTCTTCTTTACGTGGTTAATGACTTAAGAGCATCAACATCTTTTTCCATATTTCACCATTTAGGAACTTGTTTTTGGCCCTTGATCCAAAGATTTTCCCTTGGAGAGCCAAAATGGAAACCAAAGTTACCTTAAGTGTCACTTCAGTTAAGTCAATTAAGCATCTTGCCTCTTTTGGCTTCCATATAGCACCATTCAAGTGTCAGTTTTGTCCCTCAGAGGAAGAAATTGCAATGTAGAGCGTATTTTATTGAATCATCACATCAATATCCTTGAGTGAAGCTGCAAAACTCCGATGTAGGATGTGTAGATTGAGCCATTACCGCCTGCCAGCCAACGCTGAGGGCTGCATTCCTTAACATTCCTTCTTGTTGAGCACTTTCTCAAAATAAATCCCCATTAACGCCGACCTATAAGTAAAGAGAAAGTCAGCTCCATGTTGGTTCCCACTGTACGCTGACACTGATGAATAAGTGCCTCTCGGCTGTCGTCTCGTCCTTTATACCGCCACGATTTACCATCGTACCCCCTTTTTCGGTCTCTAGGAGCGCCGCAATGCGAGCCGCGTCCAAGCATTTCTTTCACATGTTGCCGTGTGTGATTGAGCAGAGAGCACGGAGCCAGCGGAGGCCATATATCGCCGCCTCACGTCCCACCGCATACCTCCGCCTCGGCCTGCAGTCGCCATGCGAGGAGCGCCGGCGTCCTGACGGGATATTTAGGATGCTTCCGGTTCAAGGAAACGGTGAACGCTCCGGAGCTTGATATGTAAATCCGAGCCACCTCAGGTTGTTACAGAGAGGTACACAACTTAAACGTTTCCTGGCGCTGTAATTAGGTGTTGTCAAGAGATTTGCGGATGCAATTATCATAATTATAGAGATGCGATTTTAGCAGGAGATTAATGCGGCTGTGCTGATGAAAGACGATCAGATATCAGAGCGTAATTATTGCACTGTTGTTTTAGCGCCTCTCCGGCAGTGTTCACGCTGTTATTCTGTCAATATTTGGCATATATCTTGATATATTACCCAGTATGATCTGAGCTAACTGTAGCTATATCAGTATGAAGTGTAGAGTGCTTCCAGTCATCAACTTCTAATGAAGTCCTCTTCCGTTTATACCCGTCTGGTTCAGGACCTGGACTGTAAGACGAGCAGCAGCAGCAGGAGGAGGAGGAGGAGGATGTGACCAAACAGACCTGGCAACAAGACAGGTCGCCCACGGCAACCAGACAAATACAACACATATCTGACATGACGACGCTGTTTTAAGATGCTCACACATGCTCTCTTGGGACAATCCCACTTGTCACGTATTTGAGATGCAGTTTAAAAAGTCTGACGTGATATAATACTTCAGACGGAGGTCAGGAGGGTTTGTGCGACGGCTGACGGGACATTATTCAGGGTCGTGTTGCTTGTTTGATGTCATCTTTGCACCAGAAACCTCTGCACAGAATCGGGCTCATTCCTGCAAATCCACAAGACAAGCCTGAGCTTTCACAGTCTGAACCTTTGCCAGCATGTATCTGCCTAAATATGAGATTCAAGCAGAGAAACATTCAGATTTAAGAGTGTAAATACACATCAGGCCTTCTAAAGACTAATAACCACACGGTGCCAAATCTCAAAGTCCATCTGCTGTTTGTTTACGCGTCTCAGATCAAGATCTCACACCTGTATTTACCCTTCAGGAATCTCTCTATCTGATTTACTTTCACTCTCGATCATCCACGTTGCACAACAAACGCCTGTCAGCGCTCTAATTTTCCCTTCTGCTTCTTCAGTCTTCCAGAGAAACGCTCGCGGGGCTCGTTCTCGACCTGCCTTGTACTGTTGGCGATGCTTGTTTTGACAGATGTGGGGTCAACGTGTAGTAGAAATGTTGGGTTCGGACAGATTTGGCCAAAAAAAAGGCAGCTTAATCCATTTTGAATGTGACACAACTATGGCAAAACTTCAACCTACAAACTTTGATGATATCATGATTTTTTTGCATCATTCTACTTATAGAAAATAAGGCTTTCCTTTGACAAAGTTAGGCTAGCTGTTAGCTTTTTCTTTCTGAAGCCTATATCTACCATTTTTTCATGCTAACGGCTAACTGCTTCCAAGAATCACATGTTGAACCACAGTGTTTTGTAATCTACATGTAACAAAGAATACACTGCAGGAAAATATGTTTTTTTTCTTGGACAAACGCTAGGCTAGCTATTAGCATATTTATGCTGCAGCAATTCAAACGTGTCTGCAGCTGCGCTTAAAGATGTCTGCAAAAACAATGCATCTACCCGGTATGTCAATCCGACATACAACAAGACAGCGGTGACAAGCTAACAAGGTCTGACAAAATCCATCACATGGATAAGAAGCTAAATGAATCCTCGCCAGGTGTTCCCTCCTCTCATGAGGCCAGAGGTGAGGTAAGGGGGGCCAAAGATGGCCCGAAAGACGGAAACATAATGGATGATGGGACCCAGGAAGTGAAGGACACCTCCGAACCAGGTGCTCCCCTCAGGTGCTCCACTTGTCCTGCACTGTGTTTAAAATGACTGATGTGAACGGCTGAACTGAGGGTGCCCTGCCACATTCGTCTTTGTGCCGCTTCGCCAACCATTAAGTCTGTCAGACCGACATTAGCATGTCTGGACGGTGACGAAACAAAAAAAAACAAAAAAACACCAGAGATAAACGAGGCGTGCATGAGTCGATCATGAAATCAGCAGAAGGGGTAAAGAAAATGAAATAAAGGAGGTGTGTCCCTGTTTATGATCCGTGAAAGACAACCTTGGAAACCACAGACAAACATAAAGCTGTCAGATTAAAATGTGATTGATATCCTGTCAGGTGGCTCCTTAACGACGTTGAATATATAAAACGGCCATTCATGCCCTCAAACTCCGAACATCAGCCTATACGGTACTCATCACCTCACCTGCTGCCAAGTGTGTGTGAGAGTGTGTGCGACACACATTCCTGTATCTCGCATGTCTCCTCTATCTCCTCACGAGTTACATGACAGGACAAGAGACGTACATAGCTGTCGCTCACCACTGTGGGAGTGTATGGAAGGAGTGTGTGCAGTCCGAAGGGTATGTGTGTGTGTGTGTGTGTGTCCAAACCACACAGCTGCTTTTCCTGACACACTTTCCCCTTTGAAACAAACTACATGGTTAGTTTCCTTCCTTCTCTCACGCACTTTTTTCCTCTTTCTCATCTCAAATACCGTTTGAAAAGGTTTGTAGAAGCTTCAGAAAATGAAAAATCAATCATAGATCAACACTGCTGGATATTTATAGATGTATGACACTGTCTAAGTCCTTGTCTTATACTCAACAATGGCTTTGAAAGGACTTAAACTTTGAATTCCCTTTCATCAATATGTTCTTGGTCCTAAATCAATTTCTATGTCATGATAGTCTGTATTAATACGACTCTGATACCTATGCAAAAGACTGAATTTGGCATTAAACCAAACTCAAGTCTACGATCAACCAAAACCAAACCAAACCAACCAACCAACCAACCAAGAAACCAAGAAACCATTGAAAAATCCACTAATCAAGAAATCAACCAACCAACCAACCAAACCTCCAAAAGACCAACCAACCGACCAAACAACCAACCAAGCAACCAACCCAAAAAACAACTAACAAACAACCAAACGCATACATATACATAACTATCACTATTTTGTTCCATTTCCACCAGCAGATCCCGCTAAATTCTGCGTACTGCACCTTTAATGTTGACTGACAGTCGATCTTTACTTAAGGGGCTCAGAAACACCACCACAATCAGAGCTTCAGGGCTAAAATGGTGTGTAATCTTGATTTCTGGTCATTTAGTTATTAGCTGCGTTCACTTTTTGGGTATCTAACATAAAGCCAGTGGTCCAAATGGCCCTTGTGGGAAAAAAAAGCAGCATATCAAGAATTCTTAGATCTCCCACGCCCTCCTCCAGATAAGTAAAATGATCCGTTTCAGACAACAGCCCTCCTTCAGCGTCCCATTGGATTCCTCAAATTCCCAGATTTGGAAACATTGAGTTCCTATATGAGGTCTCTCCAGACCATTAAGCCCAGTGATCCTGACCCCCTGCAGCCGACAACATGACATTCCTGACCTCGGCGGTCCACTCTGATCCACTCCACTTCTCCCTGCTTTCATTCCTCCGTCCCTCCCTCCCGAGGTCCTTCCTCTGTTTCAGGGTCAGGGAGTTGGGAGGAAGGGATGAAAGCTGGAGGGAGGAGATGGAGACAGAGGAGGGTGGTGTTGTGACGGTATCAGAGTTTTGACTTTGATAGCAGGAGGGTTTCTTTTTTTAGCACTTGATTTACCAGATTTTTAAACAGCTGAGGAGGACTGGGAGGTTTGATAATACAGTAATTAGCTGATCGTAGAATTGATTCAGGTGATCAGTGTGTTCAATGCTGAAGTTGGTCTTTTGTAGAGGTATTAGAATAGTCTTAATATAGACTATGATGACAACAGAACGAGCATTAGGCTCGAGAATGAACTGGCAAAAGGATTTTTTGAATTCCAACACCTTGTTGGTTGGGTAGTTTGTTGATTGGTTCATTGGTTGGGTAGTTTGTTGATTGGTTCGTTGGTTGGGTAGTTTGTTGATTGGTTCATTGGTTGGGTAGTTTGTTGATTGGTTCGCTGGTTGGGTAGTTTGTTGATTGGTTCGTTGGTTGGGTAGTTTGTTGATTGGTTCGTTGGTTGGGTAGTTTGTTGATTGGTTCGCTGGTTGGGTAGTCTGTTGATTGGTTCGTTGGTTGGGTAGTTTGTGGGTCATTTGGTGGGTCAGTTCGTTGGTAGGCTGGTCTGTCGATTGGTCTATTAATTGGTTTGTTGGTCAGTTTTTCAGTCGGTTGCTTGGTTATTTGGCTAGTTGGTTGTTTTTTTTAGGTGGATGGAGGATTAGACTTGGCTCCACATAGACCCCATTCACTTTTAGCGTGGAACCAGCAATCATTTTTCACTTTCTTTAAACTCTGTTGTTGGGAGGTTAGAAGTATTTGCTCTACTGAGCGCCATTTTAATTATAAACCTATACAACTCAAAAATGTATAACATCCCGAGGAACAGAATGCCAGCGTCTACACTCTGACATATGTAATAACATAGAGTCATATCCTGTCTGCAGGTTCACCTCCACATCTCTTGATGCAGGTGTACCTGTGTTTTCTTTAGCCTCCAACCTATAAAAACGGGAATTCAGGACACATACAGCAAATTTCCTGTCTCTGTATGTTTCATGCGTCGTCCCTATCAAAGTAGGAATGTAATGCATTTGTCTTTAAAATATCCCGTCTGTCCGAACTTGTTACGTGTGTGTTTTTCTGTACGTCTACTGCAAATACCTCGAATGGTTTTGTTTGATTTGACAGAAACAATCCACAGAAGAAAAAAGCTACTAAGAAGTTACTTCAGTGTGTGATCGACAACCTGGCCGGCTGCATCAGAACCGCCCACTTAACTGTGAGCATCTGGATCTGCAGGCAGGTTAAAACAAACTCGACGTGATATTTGCAAACAGTGTTGGGCACCGGGATCATCGCTGTGCTTAATCGCTAAGCATGGCGGAGGGAGTGCTGCACGGGCATGCCTCCGCCGGGGCCCGGCAGCTGGCTGCACCGCTCGCACCTACATGTGTTTCCATGTTCTGCACCGCTGAAATTCAATACAGCGAGGAGCATGCACAGAGCTGAACCAGAACATCTACGTGTTTAGGTTGCATGAGCGCGGGCTTGTGTGTGTTTTGTTGACCTGCCGTACAGTTAACCTTCCGCACGTCACTCCGTTTGTGTTTCCAGGTAATCACTGCAATGTCTGCATACGCTCAGGTTCACTGTACACGAACAATGTATGCACAAACACCTGCGCGTATTCTGAGGAAGCCTTTCAATACGAGGAATTTCTTTACATTTGTTTCTCCACGCGCTTCACTGGATCGGAAACCTGAGCATGTTGAAGAGGTCGACCGCAGTCAACTGTCACTTATAACGGCACGGAGAGGTGTTTTACTTTAACATGTGGGACTTAAAGAAAGCGTTAAGGGGGAAAAGGACGAGGAGGACCAGATCGATTTCCTAAAAAAGTTGTGAGCAGGTGTTGAATGCAATACCAGCACTTTTACACGTTACTCGTTGGTGAACCCAGACTTTATCTTGTGTACCAGCACTACCAGTACTGTTTTCTGCCATCTTTGAATCACGCCAGGGTTAGCAGAACCGCACCGAAGCACGCCAGTGCGCAACAAATGTGGCTGTTCAGACAAGACGTTTCGCCATCTGTGTTCGTTTTGTACTGTACAATCAGAGCGGCTCGATTAAATTACGCTCCTTCATGTTAGCAGTTGCTGAAACACGAGCGTGAACAGATATTCTTTGGAACGTATTTTGGCCAATCAGCAACGCAGATTTTCCAACCTAATTGGAAAGAACATGGAGTCCCTCCTGTAAGTGGAACGATGTTTTATTACGCCAACTCTCACCGCAACGGCTGGAAGATGCAAGACATCCAGTGCTTTTCAAAATAAGACAACTACTACAACAGTTTATCGACCGTTGATTCGATTTTTGGACATTTTTAAAGCCTCTATGGGCCATGACGGATAACGTGCACCCACATTCATGTAGAGTACGAGTCATAGCTCCACTTCAACAGCTTCATGTGAATTGTCAGGAAACTGAGAAGTAACGTTGGACATTGGCGATATGTTGTCCCTAAACGAGAGACGGCCTCGTTGAACTGGACCTGTGTCGATCCTCAAGTGCAGCAGTGCATCAACAAACATCCATCACAGTAATGAGGGAGTGTAATTACACAGGTATTTAAAGTGCGTGTGTGTGCGTGCGTGCGTGCATGTGTGTGTGTGTGTGTGTTGTTTTAACCCGAGGCTTCACAAACACGTTTCTGTAGTAACCTCCGCAGGAACTGACTTGAACAACAGTTTAGACTGTCGACTCCACTACTGTCAGTCAGTCAGACATTAGGAGTGTGTGCCCTCTCTCTCTCTCACACACACACACACACACACACACACACACGCACACACACACACACACACACACACACACACT
>CAEMYA010000290.1:153803-171351 GCA_903131615.1 Diplodus sargus | reverse complement strand
AATACCTCTATAATTGCACTATCTCACTCAGATAGGGGGACAGCTGTTGAAATGATCCTAATCACCTGTTGCAGGTGATAGGTAGATGATCCGTGCTTCTCTGAACACACACACAGACACACACACACACACCAGATCAGATCAGTGTTATGGATGAAGATTGTTTAACGCGTCGGTACATCTCAGCGGCCCGCAGGCCTCAGATTCAGGACGGAGGGGGATGGTTTAAATTTTTACCACTTGTCCCCCCCCCCGACATTAATTTTGACCCTTCCGTCCTCCTGTCCTCGGCGCCCCGGTGCCCTCGACACAGACAGATGAAGAAAGAAAAGAGAGAGAGAGAGAGGGAGTAGAATAGACAGACAGACAGCGGGGGAGGGCGAGGATGAGAAGAAAAGAGGGAGGGGAGCCGGAGAGGATCGCCCCGGTAATTTACGGCTTTTCATAGTGATGCAAAAAGGTCAATAAATTGAGTTGATGCGGGGCTATTGACTCGCTGAATGCACACGCACACACACACACACACACACACACACACACACACACACACACACGAAACACAAAACACACACACAGAATAACCTACATCTGATTTGCAGCCTTTTTTATGAGACGAATAAAAAAAAGGTTACTCAGCACATTGAGGTCAGCTCGGTGTGTGTGTGTGTGTGCGTGTGTGTGTGTGTGCGTGTCCATGACCTCCGCGGCCACAGACGCCGACAGATATACGACAGATATACGACCGCCTCTTTATATCTCCTCTCGTCTCTGCGCCCACAATAACTCTGATGTCTCTTCCCCTCTTGTTTCCTGCTCGTTTCTTCTTCTGTGGCTGTTTTTTCTCGCTCTAATCGAGTCGACGGGGACTCGCTGCAGAGGAGGTGACGACCCCTCTGATCCGAGTGACAACTGAGAGAGAGAGGCAGACGCACAATACCAGGAGCTGAGTTTGACCTTTGACCCCGGCGGGCAGCTGTGCTCCTCACATTCCTCCATCCACAAGTGGAGGAGACGTCGACACGCTGACATACAGTATCTCTCTCGGCACGCCTCCTCTGCAAATATCTGATGTTGATAAGTTGGTTAATCATTAAACACGTGGACCCGTCAGGCACTTATTACATCTTTTTTTAATGACTTTGAACATGTTTTCCTGCAATAAATATCGTTTGTTAACTTTTATTTAGCGAGTTTGTGTCACGATTTGTAGGCTAATGTGCAATATTCGACCTTCTAGATGAAATCGCGCTCAGCATCGAGTGTTTTCTTACTTTCAGACAAGTCACTTCTAATAAATCCTCCCCGATACGTGTTTCATTTCCTCCAAATCCAAACAGTATGAGCTGGATGTTTTGTAGATTCAGATGAGGGATCCGGATGCTTTTTTTTCTCGGTAACCCGGAGCTGACATCTTGTTTCTAACCAGGCTCGGCTGCGACCGGCTGAAACGTGTCCGAGGCTCAGAACACCAAACGCTGCCAGATGAAATAAAAAAAAATGTTTGTCTTGCAATTATCCACTTGTGCCGGTTTTATCTGGCAATCTTTGGCAAAGTTCGCGTACGGCTGCTTGTTATAACTGACTTGAGCTCGGCATGTTCCCTGAAGCGAATTCAAAGGAAAAGTGTTATTTTGGACTTGGTTTCAGGTTTCATACTGGCAATACAGTTCTATCAGATGAAACCCAGCTGTTTGTGCCTTTAATTGACAGATAAATGGAATTAATTGATGTAACGGTGTGATTTTACGCCCCTCAGCTGATTTTGCAATGAAATAAATGGAAATGAAGGTCAAACTAACACATTTAAAGTAAGTGAACTTATATATTAAAGCTTGCTTAAAGACATACATGAAGCCACACACACACCGACACACACACACACACACACACACACACACACACACACACACACACATCATGGTGTGTGACAGAAGGAGCAGAGAAACCCTGTTAAACCCCCTCCGACCGCGACAGCAGGCCTTTTGAATGGTAATGCCATTCTCTCCTTAGCTACGGTGAAAAAAACACCGCCTCACAATGCGCTGCTCATCTTCACCGCCGCGGTCCGCTCTGCAGGGGGTCTCACACACACACACACACACACACACACACACACACACACACACACACAAAAGGACGGATGGGTTTCTCGCTGGAGGAGCAGCAGCAGCATGTCGACACAAACGAAGTGAGATGGATTGTAACCTGCTGCAGGTTTACAGGCCACACACACACACACACACACACACACTCACACACATTGTCTCTCTCTCTCACACAGACTCACACACACATGTAAAGACTGTGCTGCCCTTTGAGGGTTTAAAACAGAGCGGTCCCCAGACACCACTCTGCTCCATGTGAGGGGCTTAAGGGGCCCCCGGTGGGGGGGACCTGTTAAGACCTGGTGACTCTGTAGGTCACAGACCTGCTGCAGGCCGGACAGCGATCACAGCGCTCCACTTAAACACACGCCTCCGAGAAGACGCTGAGAAAAAAAACGCGACACAACACGGGGGGGAGTTGAAGTAAACGCTCAGTGGTGATAAGGTGCAGGGGTGAAAGCTGATGGTTCTGGTTAGATGGGCGATAAAAATGTGATGTGCATCTTCATCAGAACAGCAGGAACAGCGTGACTGTGACAAACGATAGAAGAGGGGAACGTGCAGTTCTGTCTGTCTCTGAAGGTGTTTGGCATCCACGTGTTGCAAAAAGTTATGCAACGGCAAGAAGTGATGGAGGAGAGTGATGTCAGTACGTACCGTTAGCATGGCAAGCTAATAGTGACAAATGAAAGGAAATAATGTGACTTTGAGGGTCTCAGATTGGGTCTGAAAGGAGGAGAGGGAGAGGAAGAAGAAAGAGAAGACGAAAAAGAAGAAGAAGGAGGAGACTTTTGACTTTAAAATGAACTTCATTTATCAGTTTGTTGTTTTTTCTCAAAATCAAAAGTGCATTGGAAGAAAGAGGAGATGAAGAAGAAAAAGAAGAAGTAGAAGAAGGAGATGGAAAAGAAGAAGAAGATGACAATGGAGAAAGAGGTGAAGATGAAGGAGAAGAAGTATAAAAAGAGAAGAAGTAGAAGAAGCAAGGGAAGCAGAAGATGAAGATGAAGAAGGTGGCAGAGAAGAAGAACATGAAAGAGAAGAAGAAGATGAAGTTAATGATGAAGAGGAAGAAGAAGATGGCAGAGAAGAGGAAGAACATGAAAGAAACAAAAAAGAGAAGAAGAAGACGACGACAATGGCGAAGCAGAAGAAGAAAAGGACAGAAGTAGAAGAAGATGACGAAGAAGAAGACAAAGAAAGAGAAGTAGAAGAAGAAGAAGACAACAGACAAGAAGGAGAAAAAGATAAAGAAAACAAAGAAGAAGAAGAAGTCAAGCTAACAGCCTCCACACTGAGAGCTCAGGTTTGATCTCTGAACCTCGCTGAGCTCACAGACAAACGCTGCACTTTGAATATCAGCTTTTTAACAGATCAGTTCGTTTAGCGTTAGCCGCAGCTTCAGCTCGGGTTGCACGTTAGCGGTTAGCTGGTGTGAATGGCCGGTATTGTAGATGCAAAACAGGCAGAACAGAGTTAATTGGCCTCCCTTCTCTCTCCCCACAGAGCGTGATACCTCTGACCCAGCAAGTGTCTGGTTGCTTTAAATCTTTACGTTTCTCTCTCTTTTCTCTCTCTTTTCTTTTTTTTAATCCGGACTCCCCTTGAGGAGCTTTGTGTCGAGGCGGGCTTCACAGAGGAACGCTCCAATAAGAAGATTTACATACAGTACGCTCTTAAATGGGTCACTGGGTTACATTCCTGTCCCCGTCCGAAGGAAGAAAGACCACATTATGTTGCATTTAAAAGCAGCTTAGCGCTCTCTATAAACACGGCAAATTGGAAAGGTAAACTGTTTAAAACGCTAAAATAAGTGGCGGAATAAAACGCCGTCATGAGGGGTGATTTGGCCTCAGCACTCATTCAGGTTCACGGGTGAAATAAATCGGGTGCTGCGAGTGATTTTTAAAGGTGTGTGTTTGACAGCTCAGCCTCCTGCTGGAGGTGGATTCACCGAGGAAGGCCACCCAGGGAGGAGAGGAGGGCGGCTGCCAGACACTGAGAGTGTGTGTGTGAGGCCTTAATGTGTCAAAAATGAAATCATGTATAAATCATTTATCGCGCCGATGAGGAAGCCCGTCATTCCCTCAATCTGGGAGCTCTTGTCTTGCCCGCACATGTGCGAGCCGTCCTGACAGGGACGCAAACACACAAACATCCGCGATGCTTCCGGATCCCCTGAACTAATCAAATCCTCTTTCCAGCACATCAAAGTGTGAGTACGCGTCCGCCACATGTGGCTCGGTTTTGAGACGTAAACGTAGGTAAACATCCGTCAGCCGCAGACTTCCAGAGAGGAACCAGAAGTTCTGCTCGCCTCCTCCTGACTACCTTGGTTTCCTTCAGGTTTAGGTAACTAACGGCACCATTGCGGCCATTTTAAACCCCATAACTTGAATCGGCGCCCCCTTAAGAAATGTCTACAGGAGTCAAAACTTCACTTGGTTCGCCTTCAAGCATCGAGACGAAGGAATAAACCCCCAATTACACGACTGTCAGCTGGGTTTCTCAACTACTAGGAGGCCAAGTTGGCATCTTTGTTGAGGAAGCGAACCGTAAGCGTCGTTTTTTAAGGTGCAATGAGACGGAATGGATGCGTTTCTCTTCTCTAGACTGAATATTTTGACAGTCGTTGAATGTTATTGTAACAGTCTGCATGCCGGTGTGGAAATGCGATGGGGGGGAAGGTGTCCATGTGTGTTTGCATGTTTGTTCCTACATGCTCGGGACCTCCTCAGCATGAATGATGGAGGGGAAGAGGTCACCAGCGGACATCACAGATCTGGAGCACAGCGAGAGAGGAAACAAACAAAAAAAAAGTTGGGGGTGGATGTACGACGGAGTTGTTGTCCTCCATGACGAGCTGATGCCAGTTTGACTTTGAGTTTTCAGTGTTTTATTTTGTAGGTTTTATTCTGACGTGTGTTGTTTTGGATTGCACTTCCTGTCTTTGTGTTTTTGCTTCCCAAACTATTTTGATTTAGTCTCACCTGCCACCTATCAATCTTCTTGTTTTACCCCAAATCTTTGTCAGTTTGATGGCGTTTTAACGTCTGGTCATGGTTCATGTTTTCTTCCCTGGTTTGATCTGGATTACAGCTTCTGAAAGCTTTTTTTGTTTCTACCATTTGGGTCCTTTTTCCTGCCAAGTTGTGACATTATTTATATCAGTTCAGATGGTGTCAGGTTACATAAACATGCTGCCGAGTCAAATACGGTTCCCCTCCCGTTTAATTCAAACACATTTTTGGAAAACACGCCGCTCTTGCGTTGCGTCTAATTAACCGCAGATGAAAATCATCCACCTGCGTGTTCACAGACCCTCGTAATTTCATCAGACGTTGTCAAATCTCCAGCCGCAGTCTGACGGATCGCTCCAGGTTGATGATTTACAGACGACTATCGACAGGACGGTGTTTAACCTGGACTCTTCTATCATATCATTAACGGTTTGGCTCGATGCGATGAATGTTGTTTAAATCCTTTACCACATAAAACCGCCTCCAATGAAACAGGCAGTAAATCAGCCAGATGACTCGCTGGCTCCGTCTCAAAACACTCAGGCTCGTACTTGACAGGTAAACTTTTCCAATCCGTTGTATCCGAGTATTTCAGGAGGGAGATAATCATACATCACTCATAATTTCACAAAACACTGATAAGCGCCATCAGAAAAACACATGTAAACTCGGCCGTTCTCACACACACACACACACACACACCGATGTTTTCTCACAGCTTTCCCTCGACAGAGTGCGAGAAGTGCCACCCACCCTCGACGAGGCACCCGAACACATCGTGGCTGCTCGCGTAAAAATCGGTCGCCTTAACACGGCGGCGATAAAATAATCATTCATGTCTTCCTGAAGATACGAGAGAGACGAGACGAGCAGCTGATTCAGGGTTTATTTAACCGGGCCGAGACCGACTCGCTGTGTTTAAACAGAGGCTGATAAATGTTTTTTTTAACATCTTGGCCAAAAAAAATTCAAAGCTTTTGCTGTAATATGTCTTTTTGTAAATAAACAGGGAGCCTCACTCTGTCTTACAGAGACAAACACAGATACGAGTCATTTGTTGATGGAAATGATCATTTATTTAAGGGTTGTCGCTTCTTAAATGTGCGGATTTTCTCTGCTTTATGTCACTGAAGTGGATCTCATGGGGCTGTTTGGACTAAACAGGGACTTTGAAGGCATCACGGCCGGTTCTGGGACACTGACTCAAGGTGTTTGTGCGCCAAGTCAGGTTTTCCCGTCAGAAATTTTGAAAATATGACCTTATGTTGGTCTATTTTTGCACCTTTTGAGGGTTTTTTGTCTAGTCTGAGCCACCGTACATGCAAACCTTTCTCGCAAGAAGCTGCTCTAGAGTCTTGTTTTCTATTTTTTAAGTTCCAGTCCAGCTCGCAGCACATTGAACTGGACCACTAACACCTTGAAGTACGCCTAAAACACAAACGAAGGCGCTGGCGGTCAGAGTTCAACAATATCCGATGACGAAGACGATCATCACGAGCAGCAGCCACGAGCTTAGTAACACAAAATGAGTGTTGCATCGATGCAAAATACAAAAAGAAAGGATGCAAGACTCACAACTTGTCAACTACAGATTGGAAACGTCCCTAAAACCAAAAAGAGGACTCTCAGTTTAAGAACGGGCTTTATTTCTGTCTTAAAGCTTAAATCTTAAAGCTAACAGAGAGTTTAAGGAGGTTCAGCATCACCTGGATGTAAGTCGGGGGGAGGATTCATCCACCTGTGCTCCTGCACACAGCGACCTGCCGCGGCACGTCGTCTTTTTTACCCCAACACGTTCCTTAAATCGCACATTTGTACAGTGGAGCTCTGCTGCGTGCGGGCCGTAAATCAAAACCGGCGTCAAATCCAGCAATAAAACACATGGCGGGAAACATTACGGCTTTGGAACAATCATCAGGGTTGTGTTCGACAGAGCAGCGAGGGAGGGAGGGACGTAAAGAGAGAGAGAGATAAGCAAAGGAGAGGGATCTTAATCTGTGGTTATCTACTTTGTGGCGCTGCAGGGCCTGTATAAACCTGCGGTGAGCAGAAGGCGGAGCGAGGTGAATTGACAGGTAAAAACCTCAGTGTGTGTGTGTGTGTGTGTGTGTGTGTGTGTGTGTGTTACGCATTAAAGTGCGACTAGCAGCTACAGAATGTACAGAAATTCCTGTCGAGGCCGGTCATCGTGTATCAGGAGACTAATCCTCCTCGGAGGGCAGCCGGGGGGGCTCAACATCACAAACCAGAGGTTTCTAGGAATCTGAGGAGGGTGAGGAGGGAGGAGGGAGGAGGCGAGGAGGCGAGGAGGCAAGGACAGAGGGAGGAAGGAGAGAGGAGTAAAGGTGCAATATGTGAGAATTGTAGTGCGGCTGGAAATCATATTAAAAGAAATAGGAGGGAACATATCGATGAATAACTGCTGCTAACGGTAGCTAACGTTAGCGACCATTAGCTGTGTAGCTAGCAGTCCAGTCATAATGTCTAAACTAGCATTTCTTCACAATTTGTTGACAATTTTACTACATTTTTTGAATGTTTTAGACTTAAACACATTTAGAGGATCATTTTCAGCGGTTTGAACATAATTTGCAGGTCAGCTAAATGTTTCTGGAAGAGAAAATAAAGGCAAGAAGTAAAATTTTGTCTATTTTAAAACAGTTTATACACTTCCTAGTTCAGCTTTGAGCTACCGTAATTGCCATAGTTGTGCGCACATGCAATCTTCTTGGTTTTACCTCCAAATGAAATGTATTTTCTAGAAAATCTAGTCGTGTTTCTTCACCTGCTGAATGTTTCGGCCCTCACAAATCTTAGCAATGATAAGAAATGACAGTTAAACACTTCTCGGTTCGGCTTTGAGCTACCGTAATTGTCATAGTTGTGTGCACATGCAGTTGATTTTAAATCTGCTTGTGTTTCTTCACCTGCCACATCTTTGCAATAATGAAAAAAGAACAAACATCTTCATCAAAATGATTAAAACTGTTGTTTCTTCACATTCTGTTGACCATTTTTTAAGGTTTTAAGGTAAAATTCTTACTTACTGCACCTTTAAACAACTCCTAAATTGGAATAAACCAGAAACATTCTTTAAATCTGCTGTTCTCTTTTCTTTGTAGTGCAAATAAATGTCACTTTTATGCCAAAATAATCCACTTATCATATTTTTACTGGTAATAACAACAAAAAAAAGTAAACGAAATGTCAGAGTGATAGTTTCAAATCTTATTTTTGTCCGAAACCCAAATATAATCAGTTTACTGTGACATAAGCTGCGAGTTCCCACAATAAGAAGCTGGAAACATTCAATGTTTGGCATTTTTTCGGAGGGAGATCGAGGAAAAGACTGAGTGGGAGAAAGAAAAACAGAGAGAGAGAGAGAGGAGTGGTGTTAAACAGTGAAAGAGAGTGACAGAGGAATGGAGGAAGATGGATGAATAGCGTGAGGGACGTTTGTTTACCGGCCTCCATCGTCACTGCAGCTGCCTGTTTTGAAAGTACAGTACTTCACCTCCTCCTCCTCCTCCTCCTCCTCTCGCCTCATTGGTCGACCCGGCCCGCCTCGCGCCAGGAATTCAACAACCCGAATCAGCGATCGTCGTCCGTCAATCAGCGGCCGTTCAGACAATCACAGGTAAAGTTCAGCCTTCAATCACAATCTATCAATCCGGGCTCGGAGGGGATTCTGGGTATTTAAACCAACAATGACTGACATGCAGCTCTGAATGGGGATCAGCGCATCGTGCGGATTATCGCCCGACACATTCCAACGCGACGGAGGATCAGTCGATAACTGATCCCGGAGCAGCGAGTCTTCAGCCGCACGTCACGTTATCTAAGAAACACGCTGGGAAGAAATCTTAAACGTCAATCATGGAAAAAAGATAGTTGATTGTTGAGTTTCATTCCCGACACGTTGGGATGTTAATCAGTCCAAAGACCGACCCGAAGACGTTGGTCTTTGGAAACCTGGAGCAGAACCCGACCCAACGTTGGGCGGCCATCTTCCTTCGACTGAATGTTGCTGACTTGAGAACAAAACCTGCCGAGGGCTGAACTGTAGTTGATCAGTCTTAAATAACACTTTTGTTGTGTCTGCGGGAACGATTCCTCAAGTTTCCCTTTCCGACCCCCACGCTAAAACAAAGAGATGCACTTTCTCCGTCCCCTCTCGTTCGCCACAAATCGACTGTAAAACGCGCTTTCGTCCCAAAGGACGGACGATGTTCAGCGCTTCTTTTCTTCTTCCTCCTTCTTTTCCTTTTTTGTTTTAATTCTCCAGGCATGTGAACTGCAGAAACCCTCCAGTGCTTCTCCAAACACGATGTAATGTAATCTCTACAGCTGGCCGAGGGGAGACAAGCTGAGACACAAACACGCCGTCCAAATAACACACACACACACACACACATGCACGCACGCCGTCCGCGGACTCTCAACCGCACGCTAAGTTCCTGTGGTCGCATCTCAAGTGTATCGGGGATAAAAAAACTGGGTCGAGAAACCAAATACTGGGTTTAAACCCAAACTTCCTTCGCTACATGTGGGTGACGGGAGGATGTAGGATGTGACAACAGCTTTGAAGACAATGCGAGCGAGGGGTCGCGTGATTAACCGCGGCGGCGGGGGTTCCTACGCGAGGCCGGAGACGGGTTTTCTTTTCACACGTGAGACGTTTTGCTCGACTCTCTCGCGATTCAAGTGTAACATCTGCGCATCTTTATTCTGTTTTTTGTATTCTGTGGGTACGTCCTGCCACCCACGACTCCGGCTCCGTTTATATGAAATTATGCGAGGCGGAGGACATCAAAGCAGGCGTGACCACAATAAAAAAGTCAAGATAACACACAAAGAAGTGTGCGGAGGGAAACTGTTTGCCAGATCGCACGTGTGTTAATTCGAACTGTAACACTAATTACCGGCCGGCTTTGAATGCATCGTGACTTCCCTATCTTACAGTTTCAGATGGAAGATGGTGCAAACTTCAATTACAGCCGGACTGAATGATTTTCACCAAACTTTTCTGTTCAAAACATGTCAAGATGCCTTTTTTAGGAGCAAAGACGCCAGTTTTTACCCAACACAGCATATAAATTGACTTTTTTATTCCAGTTTCAGCCTTCAAAACTCAATAAACGCACCATAAAGTTGGAAGACATGTTCTTTTCTTTGTTTTTGTAACTCTTTCTTATCTCTGCAAACTACCGACAAGCTTTGAATGCATTGTTTAAGTCTCTATCTGACAGGGTATGGTGGAAGACATTAATGATACGGAAATTTTAAAAAAGGAGGGACAACAAGATGCATTTCCAAACAAAGATGTTGCACGACTTCAATTACAGCTGGACTCCGTTTTTTCAACCTCCTCAATCATAAAAGGATAATTGACCTCCTATCTACGCCTTTATCGAGAGCAAAGATGCCGGTTTAGTCCAAAATAACATATTAATTCACATAATTTTCTTCTCAGCAGTCAAAAAACACACAAAAATATGTTTTTTTTTCTGTTTTTGAGTCTCTCTGACTTTCTTGTTGACTGAACTTCAGAGCCGTCGCGTTCGAGCACCTGCTGCATCCGAGCCAGCGAGCGAAGAAGCACAAACATGTCCAGCGTGACAGTGATGACACTGACAGGAGTCGATCCATGAACATGGTGGTGGTGTGTGTTTTTATTGGCGCCAGTGTGTGTGTGTGTGTGTGTGTGTGTGTGTGTGTGTGTGACATACCAACAGAGAGACACTGCACAGACATGCTGCGCAGGCAATTATCAAATTAGACCTTCAGTCTATATTCACTTTAAGTCCTGGTGTATACGTGTGCTCAGTGTGTGTGTGTGTGTGTGTGTGTGTGTGTGTGTGTGTGTGTGTGCGTGCACGACACCATTCACTGTCACGGCCCTTTGGCAACTCATTCATCATATTTCTATGGAGCCCCCGAAGAGCCGATATAATTAATTCTATTCATCTGTCCATCTTTATCTCGGCTCCACTTTGACTGATTTCAAAACACTTAGCGGCTCCTGAAAGATCATTTTAGACAGAAACACGTCTGGTTATTAACTTTAACCTCAGGCTGGGCGGTAATGGATGAAATCTATCGTGGGATTTTTATATGAACAATGTGGAATGTCTGGGGGAGTTTTTGTTACTCTAAATCTGAGTTATTCATTAGATTTACTTCACTGCCTCACACGTTACTAAACCTTCTTGTCGGCTCACGAGAATCTCACAATGACGAAATATCTCCCTGCGCCATTTTACACAGATATATTAACAAAAAACAGGGTTATATGCAACATAATTAAGTTTCTTAGCCCGATAATCATTGTGTTGACCCTTACATGATCACTATCTGGCAACCAGGTGAAGGCAGAGAGAGCAAAATCCGGAGCGAAGGCCAAAAGAACCAAAGGAGGACGTCATGGTGCGTTCAAGTGCACATCGCAAACTCTGGAATCTACACTTGAATTGCCCCAACGGTTGATTAAAACCACCATCTGTCATTACCTTTTTCTTCTTTCAAAGCAAATCAAACTATTTATCGATCATTACTGCACTTGAAAATCAGAAAACTCTATATTCTTGTACAACAGGCCTCAAAGTCCGTTTGGTGTCCTGGCTGGTGCGTCAAAAAGCTCATTTCAGACACTGAATAATCTTTAAAACAGTTCCTTAGCTCTTCAGCCAGCTCCTGCAGTGACATCTCCGATCATTACCACAGTTATTCGATCGTCGCTGAGCGTATCTCTTGACTCTCCATTCAAAAGGGAAAAAGAAAACGGCGCCCTGGTCCTCGGTCGTGCAGTTTAACACCACCCTGCTATCACAACACACAGCGTGGGGTGGGGGGCAGTAAAGTGACAGGTGCTGATAGGAGCAGGGGTGCAGATTACATAAATCCGATAAACACACACACACACACACAGTCGAAGAAGCACTATTTTAACGACGGTGACGACCCTGCTCGCTGTAATTGCCGCTCTTGGTTTAAAATAACCGAGACGGAGTGATGGGAGAGAAGGAGTGTCGGATTCTCTGCCTATCTGTTTGAGGCGTCCACGGACACAGTGGAGGAGCGGAGACGGGACTGAAACACGCTTTTTAAATAATTTTAATCTCAAACTTCTGTCTAAAGACAGTGGATTTAATTTTAAGACTTCCGTAACTGTATTTCAAGCCGAGGTGTGTTTCTTCGCCGTCAGCTTGGCACCAGGAGCCGAGTCACGGGGCTACATTCTGCCTGCATGACAAGATTATCAAAATATGTTTTAATGAGTTTGGGTCGCGGCCAGGAGGACGAGATGCTCCTTTGGGTTCTGGGTTTGCTGGTTTGTAGAAAGCAGAGAGTGAAACAGAAGCCTGGTGAGTCTGTACAGCCGAGTTCAGCTGGTGAGCGTCTGTTTAAAGAAGTGTCCGAGGTCTAAATCCAGACAGGGGTCGAGGGTCGGAGCAGGAGAGTCACCGCTCTGAGTTTAACTGCCGGCTGAGTGTGTGTGAGAGGTAACAGAGTGTCAGGAGGAGGAAATCTGATCAATAAGTATGGTTTTACTATTAATCGATGAAGTTTTCAGTCTATAAAATATGAAAAAAAGTATGTAAAGCAAGAATCCAACGCTCAAGAGGTCGTCTGTCTCCACCTCAACATCTGTACAGGGACCTGTCTCCACCTCAACATCTGTACAGAGACCTGTCTCCGCCTCAACATCTGTACAGAGACCTGTCTCCGCCTCAACATCTGAACAGAGACCTGTCTCCACCTCAACATCTGCACAGAGACCTGTCTCCACCTCAACATCTGTACAGAGACCTGTCTCCACCTCAACATCTGTACAGAGACCTGTCTTCACCTCAACATCTGGACAGAGACCTGTCTCCACCTCAACATCTGTACAGAGACCTGTCTCCACCTCAACATCTGTACAGAGGCCTGTCTCCGCCTCAACATCTGTACAGAGGCCTGTCTCCACCTCAACATCTGCACAGAGACCTGTCTCCGCCTCAACATCTGCACAGAGACCTGTCTCCGCCTCAACATCTGCACAGAGACCTGTCTCCACCTCGACATCTGTACAGACCTGTCTCCACCTCAACATCTGTACAGAGACCTGTCTCCACCTCAACATCTGTACAGAGACCTGTCTCCACCTCGACATCTGTACAGAGACCTGTCTCCACCTCAACATCAAGATGCGAACCATGTTATCGTCACCATCTTGTTTCTGCTATTACGTAACCTCTCTCATTTTAGATGCACTGAGTCTTCAGTAACATCAGTGAGTTTGATGCCAATTCTCCGACTCTTTACGTGACCTAATGTTTTGAAAAGATCTGTTTGAGATACTGCACACGTGAAACAGCTGATCGGCTGCAGCTGTGAGGCATCGCTGTCGCTGATTAAGTGTTTTTATCAGCCTCATTCAACCCTCGTTCCTGCTGCAGAGGTTTCTGCGTAAAATGACGAGATGACTAACAAGCTCACACAGGTGAACTCCGTCCCTCCCCTCAGGTGGAACGGTGGTTCGTGAGAAGCAGGACCTCCACCTCGCTTCACCCTCCTCCTCCTCCTCTTACCTACCCTGACCTCGTCTTTTTCGTCTGCTCCACCTCCTTCTCCTCCAGCTCTTGTCTCCCCTTTCCTCTTTTTCATCTCTCCATTCCTTTCTCTGCTCTTCATCCTTTTTTTCCAACGTCTCCTCCTTATCATCCAACTCGTCCATCCATTTCATTGCCCTCCGTCCTCCTCCCTCCTCCTCCTCCTCCACACTGTGCTTCTCCTGAGGAATTCCTGTCTCGGCTCGTTTGCAGCCTTTGACTGCAGTTACAAGGATCTGTAAAAAAGTGGCGTGTTTACCTCCCAAAAGAAAGGGTGAAATTCATTAAACATCTTTTGTTGACAGTAAAAAGGCGCGGCTACGCTCGAGGGAGCGCACGCTGACAGTCACCAGGTTAGGACCCGACATGGGTGTGTGTGTGTGTGTGTGTGTGTGTGTGTGTGTGTGTGTGTGTGTGTGTGTGTGTGAAACTGAGGAATGTGAACAGTGTGTTTGTGTGTGTGTGTGTGTGTTTGTAGTGTATAGGCCATGTCAATCTACAACTTGCTCCCTGGTTAAAAAGTGACAAACTGGGATGGATGAAGTGTAAGGAAAGCAAAGAAGGAGGACGTAGAGAGCATAAGAAAAAAGTGTAAGAGGTACGAAACTGGGAGAAAGAAATGCAGGAATTAGAGAGAACGAGGAGGAGGAGGAATGTTTACATCCTCTCTCTACCTGGACTCTCTCCCTCCCTCTCTCCTTTTGTCCTCCTCACATTCCTCCCATCACAGGTCGGCCACAGCTGTCAGTTGTACAGGAATGAAAACACTCGTCTCCTCCCCCACATCCTCACCTCTGCTCTCCTATACGAAGAGACGTAACTATACACTCACTGTGTGGGATATAACAGGATAGAGACAGAAAGGGTTGAGTTATCTGGGCTATTAGAAAAGAAGACAGTCGTGTCCAAAGCGATATCCAGACAGGAGCTGACGAACAAATGCACAAATTTGAGTTTAAATGGCATTTTTTGGAGGCGGACAAGAAGAAGCAGTAATGTAGTTGGGCGCTATAAGAAAAGAAGCTAATACTCAACTTTGTTAGCTCGCTGTTCAGGCCATAGTGAGCCGATCAATGTGTCAGTTGTTTTATATTATCAGCCCATATTGGTCATATCGGTGGACGTGTTGTCCGAAATACACTGATATGAAAAAGTTTTAGGTAGTTTTTAGTTATTTCTAAAGTTTATTTGTGAATTGTAACATTTTCTTTCACATGTTTTTGTGTTTGTGTGTCCACATTTGAAGGATTGCTTTAAAAAAATGTGTGAATATCATCTGATATATTGATATCTACCGAAGAGGATTAGAAACACTGAAAAAACAAAAGAATTCTGACTTTAAACTCAGAATTATGAGTTCGAAAAGTCACGATTCTGAGAAATAAAATCAGGATTAAGAGTTATTAAATCAAAATTAAGAGCAATATAATCAGTATTAAGAGTAATAAAGTCAGGATTCTGAGTAAAAAAGGCACGATTCTGAGATATAAAGTCAGGATTAAGAGTAATACAATCAAGATTAAGAGAAATAAAGTAGGATTAAGGGTAATACAATCAAGATTAAGATTAATGAAATCAGGATTAAGAGTAATAAAGTCAGTATTCTGAGAAATAAAATCAGGATTAACAGTAACAAAGTCAAGATTAAGAGAAATAAAATCAAGATTAAAAGTAATAAAATCAGTATTCTGAGAAATAATGTCAGGATTAAGAGTAATAAAATCAGTATTCTGAGAAATAAAGTCAGTATTCTTAGAAATAATGTCAGGATTAAGAGTAATAAAGTCAAGATTAAGAGAAATATAGTCAGGATTCTTAGAAATAATGTCAGGATTAAGAGTAATAAAGTCAAGATTAAGAGAAATAAAGTCAGGATTCTGAGTCTAAAGTCAGAATTTCATGTCACAGATGTCACGTTCTGAACACACCGTATCGAACAGTATGTACGTCGATACACATACGTATCACTGGAATGCCACATGACCGAACACGCCTCAGGATTGCCCCTTCTAGATGCAGATAACTTTTAATTCAGTAGTTGGCATATTTATAGCGGCCATAAATAACTTTACCCCCGCAGCTAAAGAGGGGAGAACCGGGGCTGGTGGAGATATTTGATGACCTACGTCTGCATTCAAGATGATTTACAGGGTATAAATGTTCACACTGAGGGTGTTAAACACATAAAAAGTCATCCATCCCTTCATTTTTGGGGACAATATTATAAATATTGCATGTTAAAAATGTCAAAATAGAGAAAAGAGAGGCTTTCTTGTTTAACGTCTTGTTAAAATCCCTCCATGCATTTGATTATATCTTGATATAATGGCTATTCTGTTACTCCAATCCTGTCGTGAGCAACATGTAAGGTGAGTTTTGACAACATGAAAACACCTGAATGCAGAGAAACGACCCGTTCAAAGACTCCCTTCACCCTCCGACTGGCTTCAGTCCAGCTTTATTTGTATACCTCTGTTTACACAGCCATCCGTCACCGTACACTTAACGGCATTCCACAGACCTAAAGCTTCACAACAGTGCAAACCTCAGGTAAACTCTCCTCCACACCCTCCGCCTCCATCCATCTTCATCTTGGTCTCTCTGGTTTGTGTAATCGTTAAATGTCTCTGCGACCGTCGCAGTGTTTCCTGGAAAGCTCCCCGACGGCGACATGAAGGGGGAAGAAATTGTATAAACTGAAGACCGGACCACCAACGTTTTGACCGCTTCGAGCAGATCAGCTGCCGCGTCTGTGTTTATACACGTGCGACTGAATGGTTACGCACGTTTTTAGTGTCTTTGTAGAAGAAAAGGGCAGAAAACACAAATCAATTGGTATTATTTTGTTAGATTAACAGTCCAAAACCCAAAGATCAGTCAGTTTATTGACACATAAATGAAATAAATCATCCAAATCTTCATGTTTAAGGAGCTGGAACGAGGAAACATTTGGCTTTTTGTGCTTATGAAACACTTCAGTCGATTATCAAACAGCTGCTGTTTCATTTTCTGCTGAGTGACTCATAAATTTTGCAGAGCTCTGGTTTGATTAAGAGCCAAAAATAGTTTATTTTTTTATTTTTATCCACCTATTTCTGAAACTGAAAGTAAAAACATGGCAGAATTAAAAGGTTTTACAGTTGGTGAGGGTGGAAACGTTTGTGTATTGATAAGGAAACTAGAGGTTAATTAATAGAAGCTGATAATCAGAGTAAACGTACGACTGTCGGGTCGTCGTGCTTTTATCGCTAAAAGTGAAATCTTAACACTTTGGGCCGGCTAAAAATAGCAGCCATTCACTCCCATTAATCCTCAGACCACTTACTGTGTGACACACACACACACACACACACACACACACACACACACACACACACACACACACACACAGCTGCTGAGCGATGTGCTGTGGAAGTTGGCTGTTCGGTGCGAAAGGCTGGACATGAAAAGCCACAGCAATGTCACGGCAGCCTGTCAAGGAAGAGGACGACCGAGTGACAGAGAGACACTGACAGAGAATGGAGAGAGAGAGAGAGAAGGTGTGTGCCTCAGTGAACGTAGGCATGCTGCTGTATTTGTGTGTGTGTGTGTGTGTGCCGGACAGCTGGTGGGAATCTCTCAGACGTCAGCTCTGCTTGCTCACCTTGTGATCCGGCAGCAGGTTGCCGCGGCAACCGCGTACATAGAGCCAATCGGAGCCGGGCGGAAGTGAAACGAGGGCTCTCGGTCGTCACGGAGACGATGGGGATGACACTTAAAATAAAGTGTAACTAAGACACACTCAGGCGATTATAAAGGCAGCATCGGAAATGTTATTGATATCTGTAAT
>CAEMYA010000290.1:141371-153234 GCA_903131615.1 Diplodus sargus | reverse complement strand
AGCAGGTTGCCGAGGCGACCGCTTACATAGAGCCAATCGGAGCCGGGCGGAGCCGGCCGGTCGTCACGGAGACGAGGGATGACACTTAAAATAAAGGGTAACTAAGACACATTCATCCAATTATAAAGGCAGCATCGGAGATGTTATTGATATCTGTGATATCGGCCGATCAATACATCGCTCACACATCGAGCTTTCACTTTATTAGTGTCTTCTTGTTTTTCTGATTTCAACAGGTTTTTCTTGCAAAATACACAACTTTTGTTCCACTTATTGAGCATACAGCTCCCTTTTTGTTCGGACCCGTCCCCCAACACATGGTACACACTGTCCGTTTTTAGTCCTCACACACACACACACACACACACACACACACACACACACACACACACAGTGCCAAGAAGCCATCAGGTAGGTATGCGGAACAGGCCTGAATCCAGGAGCCGCAGGTATTAAAACAAGAGAAGAAGAAGACAGTCAGACAGACGGTCAGACAGATGATACAGGAGCAGTTTTTGTCTCAAACACACACACACACACACACACACACACACACACACACCAGTAGTAAATCACTGTGGAGCGCCGTGTGCTATGATCCGTTTAATCCACAGAGATATTTCTCATTTGTCTCAGTAAGTTAGAGACGGGCCACTGTGTAATTTCATGACGTGAGGCGGCTGCTGCGGCCTGTAAACACGCCAGAAGAAGAAGTTATGCACGTCGTCATTGGATACAGTACAAAGCCGCGATACGTAAAGCGACTACCACCTCTGAGTGTGACGGTTTAATCTCTAACAAGACGAATCGAACTCCTGTGTGAATGAAGAACCTGCAGCTCTCAACAAACAGATCAATCAATTATTGATTTGAGGACACTGTCGGCTGACTACTCATTAGTTAGATCTCTGCGGTTGAGCTGGAGTAAAGCCAGCCTGAGTAACACTTTAACCCGGTCCAATCTATTTCCTGAAAACACCAAGAGAACTGAGAGCTACGGAGTCACAGGAGGGACATAAATAATAAAAATGTTAATTTTATCAATGTCTCCCTATATTGCTACATTTCTTTTGTTTTTCCTATTTATTTTTCTATTAATTTCTTCCAATATTTCCACATTTTTAATGTTCTTATTTATTCTTTCATATATTTATCCTTATATTCCCACATTTTAAACTCAACTTATTCTTCAGTTTATCACCTTATTTCCACATTTTCTAATTTATCCTTATATTTCCCTATTTTTTACATTTATTTTTTAATATTTCATCCATTCTTCCTTATATTTTCTCACTGCGGGAACACAAAGCGACATAACTAATAGAATAAATAATCAATGAATAAGTTAATTGAAATAGAATAAATAAAGGTAAAGAGAACTTGGTGACCTCGCTGACGAGTGATCAGCAGGAACACTTCGACACGGACAATTTCACACAAGTGCTGAACATTAACCTTCAAAGAAAGCAAAAGTAAAATCCAGAACTTTCAGCCCCTCTGGCAAACTTTCTGTCAACTGCATCGACATGATTCCTGTGTGCGAGGTGAACTTTGATATCAACTGGAGAAAGAGAGAGACAGCGCGGTGAGACGTGACAGGTGATAAAACATGATTTGTACAACCACAGAAGAAGATGACTGAGGAGCTACAATCGACGTCAGGGGGAAATTTATGGAACCGTCGTATTTAAGATGAAGACACGCTGCAAAGCGGTGATGTCATTTATCTTTAGACGGACTGATCTGGCAGTAATCCAGAGGTTTGAGTAAACCGCTGATTGAATCGTATCGTTATCAACCTCCACTGATCTCAAAACAACCGAAGATTTTTAACTCGCAGGCTGGATGAGCTCATTTCGGAGGATATCTGAAGGCAAACTCTCCTCCCCGGCTCTGAGAAAACAACCTGACAGCCGCAAAGATTTACAGAGTCCTCTAAAAGCCTCTTCCTCTCTTCATCCCACCCGAGGGGGAGTTGATCTGCCTTCCTCCCACCCACGGGAGAGTCAGAAGGTCGAGGATGGGAGGGCTCGGACCTGCTCCTGGACTGCATCTGCACTGCATTATGGGTGCACGGGGTGTTTAATAAACACGTACACAGAGAACGGCAGAGTTTACAGGCGGTGTGTACACTTAGAGACGTGCAGCCGCGGCTTAACGGTCTGTATGTTTAAGAGACGGGAGGACGAGGATGTAAATATCACAGACATAATTCAGGAAAAGCAGGAAAACATCTCCACATTTCAACCTATAAAACAGTGCAGTTGTTACTGGACGACGCACTCCAATCGCCACTTTAGCAAGACCGTAGCCGCTAGCTGATGGTTCGGCCACCCACTCGCATGTAGCGTACTGGAAGTTAACCCAGAAACATGACAAATCACGCCATGGTAGGAACCAGCGTTCGATGGAAGGAGGCAAAAGACTCAATCGAGAGTCATTTATCTGAAGGTCGCTGGTTTCGTCTGCATGTCAAAGCGTCCTCGGGCAAGATACCGAACCCCCAAACTGCTCCTGACATGCTGGTTGGAGTCAAAACCAAAGAAACAGCGCGGATGTCTTTCCTACTATCCTCGTATCTGTATCTAACGACCTCCAGTTGAGGGTGAATCAATCCATAGAGATGGGATCTGCTTTTTCAAACAGGACCCCATCACTCTGAACCCGCAGTGAAAACAGGACGAGATGTGCAGATGATGGACGTCCTCTGCATTCAGCTCTGACAGCCGTTTTTTTTAAAAAAAAGATTCTGTTTTGTTAAAGAAATGCGGGGACTTAGCCGAGCTTTACACAGCTGGCAGGCGTCACCGTTTCACACGCGGCGGGGAAGTCCTGCCTGGACACGCCGCCCGCTGTCAGCCCCCCTCGACTCCCCTCTCCACCGCAGGAAACCTCCACTCTGCTGCGAGGAAGGAGGGGGGGGGGACTTGGAAGAAGAGGAAGAAGAGGTGGGGGAGACATTTTGGATCAAACCACACTGAAATAATACAGAGCGACTGGGGTTAAGTGTCCCCGCTGGGGAGCCATTACAGCCCAACCAATGGCCGCGGCGAGCTACAGAGGGCCGCGGGGATGACGGATAGACGTACGGACACAGAAACAATATTATGCATCGCTGGGATAAGATCAGAGGCGGTTCCAGATGGAAGCCATTTTGGGGCTCCACCATGTTGAAATAACACAGGGCGACGGCTTGGGACGCTGCGTGGAGGGTCAAGTGCTTCACACATAAGAGAGGACGAGGTCAGGGTCAAGATAGCTGTTTGATCCCCCGCGCAGTCGGAGGGAGTCAATCCCAGGATCAAACACGACAACGCGGTAATTCATTCACCATCGTGGGAACATCTAGCTTAAATCCAGGAGTCTTTACCTGCATTAAGACTGGAAGATTAAAGGTCTATATTGAGTTTCAGGCCAGCAGGACCAACATCAGTGGAGCCAAGGGGTCTAAATTTCCCTCAAATATCAAGGAGCTGTGACGCGCTCCGACGGGTCTTCAAAAGTCTCCACCTCTGCACGCTTCATTTGCAAGCTACGTTCATTCGTCAGCTTCACGCAACAGCAAAGCACTTAAAACAGAGCGGAGTGTTTGTTGTTTTGCCACGTCGAAAAATGCATCTCATAAACAATCTTCATTTATCAGGCATGAGTCGCCAAATCTTCACCGTCCTTCAAGCGCGGCGTATTTGCCAACAGGAAGATGCAGGAGGAGCTTTATTGGCGTTCCAGAGGCCCCGTAGGCACCGGCAGAGTTAATGTGCATCTTTTTATGTAATCTAATGTTTTTTTTTATTTGGCTTTTGGCTTCAGTTTCGTCACAGTTAGTTTCAGGACCGGGTTTTCTTGGCTTGGGGAGTAACGGGGTAGATTGTGCCAGGTACGTTACGTCATGAGGATACAGAAGAGAAAAACTTCTGGTAAAGTTACAGAAAGAAAAGATGTAACTAGATTACAGGTGCATTCAGTGAACAAGGGGATTACTAACAGGATTACGATAATCAAAAAAAGGACGATTGACTAGTCTGTAACCATGACAACACTACGGACCGTTGCTCTGTTTTGTTTTCTGTCTTGTACATGACCCTGAAACTGATGTCGTGGTTGTGACGCCTAGTTTAACGTTGTAGTTGAGTTTCAGTCTGTGACATTGGCGCGTTGGGTTTATCAACTCGCTCTTGGATCGTCGGTCGTGTTGGAAACCATCCCAAATTACATTTGACAAGGTGGGAATGAGGCTCAAACATCAACTCTCCTATAAACTTGAGCTTGAACGACAATAACTTTGGCTTCTGGGTCTGAAAAACTGTTCAAAAAAAGGGCAGAAATGCAGTTGTTGTTGACACGTTGGCCTCGCCCGTCAATTACACCAAAGTGATGAAAGTAAGATCAGAGATGAAAGTGTTGGTGAAACTACATCTGTGGGGGAAACACAGCAGATTACACAAATAGATTTATGCAGGAAAAAAACCAACATAATTTGCTTTTATTTTCTTTGGTTTGGACTTGACACTCGGGGAAAAAAGCTCCATTTAACTTGGTTTCCCAAGAACACTTCTCGAGAATCTCCCTCGGTGTGAGCCAATCAGCGATGCATCCACCTGCTCGGGTTAATTACCCATGAAGCATTGCATGTTAGAGCACCCACATGCCCAGGGAGTTCAGAGAAGGAAAAACATCCTTCTGCCTCGACGTTTCTCCTGAAAACTAACACAACACTCCAGGAAAAACAGAGGACACTCCCTGCCAACCGGCACCCCTCCTCCTCCTCCTCCTCCCACGGTTCCCCCTCTCTCCCTCTCCTGGTCGACCTTTGACCTCATCTGTGGAGAGGTTGAGACAAGTGGAGGGACTGGAATGCTCCGACATGGGGTCAGTAAATGTACAACTAAGGCTCCTCTGTGGCTCGCTGCTCCGCGTTAACCTGCTTTATTAAAAAGATTCTCTGGACAGGCAGGCGTCCGCTTCATGTTGGCCACTAAGAGATGCTTTAAAGGTGATATCATCCAAAGTCAAAGTCCTTTTATGTCCAAATTCCTTCAGTAGCAGTGTCCCAAATACATATTACATCCTGTTTCTACAGTAAATGGTCTAAAATACTGTGAATATCAGCAGATCTGGGTTGCAACTATACATTACTCGCACTGTTTTATAAAGCTGCCGTTCATATTCATGAATTTTGGTGTATAAAGTTCAAATATTCACATCAAAAAGTTCAAAGTGCTTCTTTTGTCCAGCCAACAGTCCAAAACCCAACAACTCTTCATCAACTGACACAAATGACGAAGAAAAGCTGCAAAATCTTGCAATCAAGAGGCCAAAAACCAGCAAATGTTTGATATTTTAGTTAAAAATGGACTTCAGGGTTGCCCAAAATGGGGCAAGCAGCCCGACGCTGGTTTCTGATTCGTCCAAGAAGTTCACACTGAGCTAAACTGTTTGTTTCCATGTGAACACATTCCTACTTAAACCCTGTTTTGAGTGTTTCCTTTCTGAGCTGTAATGGAGGGATTCTAACAAATGGAGGTAATTTTGCACTAAAAGGACTTTAACTTTGGGAAGATAGCCACTTTATTTGATTCACTCCGACGGCTGAAGCCTCATATTAGCCGTGGATAAGCGCTGGAATGCATTTTTTGCTCTCTGGGAGGATTATGGATTTTGTCCCTCATCCTTTAAAGGGATCTCTTAATGGCTACCAAAGGGAGGATTACGTACAGCAGGCGAGATCTGACACCTCCTTGTTGTTTTAAGACGGACTTAATGAACCCGATCCTTTGGTATTAAGACACAGAAACCTGTTGAGGGAGTATTTCTCTCTATCAGTGTCTCTTTCTTGGTTTCTTTGAGGTAAAACCGACTCTTTTAGTTGACCATTAACTCTCCGAGACCACCAACGTTGCATCCTCTGTTCTTCAATCTCCACAAACGACCATTAGCTGACGAACGGATGTTAAACTTTCCCAAACTTAACATTTCCACTCAATAACAAACATTCCATATTTCAAACTTTGGGACAGAGTCGGACAAACGAACAACTGAGATGTTCCCGAACCGAGAGCGGTGATTTACACGAAGAACAGGAAGCAGGAATGCTGGCCATGTTGGATGGTTGCAGTGTTCGAGGCGTAAACAATGACCTTCTGGTGTGAATGAGCGTCATGGGAAAGTCTGTTAAGGAGAAGGAAGACAGAGCACTGGTTTAATTTGGTCGTAAACATGCCGGCTGAGTTATGGGGAAGAGGCCCGCGGTCCATTTTGCTTTCTTTTTGTGTTGTTTCTATAGACGAGGTTATGGTGTTGGAAGGAATGAGGGGGCAGGAAACAGCATCAGTGGCATGATTTTGCTATTTTACGTCCAATGTCTTCAAACTCCTTCGACCTTTCTGTTCAACTCGTCCTCAATCATTTTCCCGAACAACATCTTGTCAAGCTTTTGGAGGCCAATTAGCCAAAAGCACCTTGACATTGCGCACGGAGGTCACCGGGAGTTTTACCTTCAAGGCAAAATTCAGTCAAACTTTTGAGCCCTTGTCTTGTGATTGGACACGTTAAAAGAGCACAAGGTGTTTTGCGTGAGGCTTGTCTCCAGGCAGAAAATGGCTACCACTGCATCCAAAGCCATTCCATCTTGTTTATGAGAGGCACCTGCTGACTACAATCGTTTTCCTGATGATCTGAGATGATCCCTTTTCAGCCCTGAGCGCTCTCAAGAGTTATCACGCCTTAAATTCTTCCCCCCGAGACTCATTATTGTCATCGTCAACCGATGCTATCTCTAGACTCCGAGCTAAAGGTCAGTCCGTGACGGATTCTGAAAGATGGATGAGAGGTCAGGCTTCCTTCAGGTGCAATCCCTCTTATCAGCAACATGTCT
The DNA here is from genome assembly GCA_903131615.1 of Diplodus sargus. Taxonomy (NCBI): domain Eukaryota; kingdom Metazoa; phylum Chordata; class Actinopteri; order Spariformes; family Sparidae; genus Diplodus; species Diplodus sargus. The sequence continues at coordinate 146,360 of CAEMYA010000290.1, read as the reverse complement.
CGGCCTCACTTTTACCTCTTCGTCCTGAGGTCGTCCATGGTCACTTGGACCATTTGAAGGAATCATTAACCCGCCTTGGTTTCGCTTTTCCATTTATTTTTGCTCTAACCTTCATCAACGGCCGGAGATCAAGTCTGGACAAGAGCTCCCCCGTCTTTAAGGGTTTAACTTCAACCAAAGCCCATTTAACAATGTTACCTGGTCATCTTGAGGTCACTTGGACCATTTAAAGGGGTCATTACCTCGCCTTAGTTTCACTTTTTCATTTATTTTTGCTCTGACCTTTCTTTGTGCACGGCAAGAGATCAAGTCTGGACAAGAACTCAAACAGTCCCTCTAATCAGCAACATGTCCCGGCCTCACTTTTACCTCTTCATCCAGAGGTTGCTTGGACCTTCTGAAGGGGTCATTACGTCGCGTTAGTTTCACTTTTTCATTTATTTTCGCTTTAGTCCACGGCTGGAAATCAAGTCTGGACAAAAACTAACCTCTCTTAAGAGTTTAACTTCAACCAAAAAACATTTCTAATCTTAGTTTTATGGGTTTGCATCTATTATTCCTACCAGACTCACCAGAAATGATCAAGAACCAACCAGAAAACTGTAGATAAAAGTATTGAGGCCACTTCTTTTCAGAGTTTTACTTCAGTTTCTCTTTCAAATTCGATGTGGACGATACGACGTCGGCAGAGACAGATGGTAAAGTTCTTACAAGCCAATGCAACTGTGGTTACTTTAGTCTACTTTAGACAATGTTGCGGTTGTGTTTGACTGACTACAAATGGAAAAGACTTCCAATATGTATCATAGCATCGCAAAAAGGCCAGTAAAGCTGCAAGAATTAGCGCGTCCACCCAGGTGTCGAGCTTCTATTGATGTCTTGTTTTTCGTCTGGTTTAAAATGAGTAAAAGTGAGTCTCATTCTGGCAGTAAACAGTCTGACAATGGTGAATCACAGTGTTTAAATAAATGACGGTGTTTGTGAAAGAATGCCGGGTAATTCTGGTCTTCTGTTTACAAAATAAAAGCCTCGTCAACACCCAGAAACTGTCCCTTTCAACAAAAGCAGTCAAAGCCTTGACAGCTCGCCGTCGGAGTTGTACGTTTTGATTGCAACAAGATTTACCGCCGCCGCTACCCGTCGAGTCAACAGGTGAGTCCGCGGTCACTTCCTGCAGTCGCGCTCTGATGAACCCTGAGGTAACTCAGCTGTGAGCCCGATCCGTCATCCGCCCTCTTATCAGCTGCGACCCAAAGACAACACACTTCCAGCTCAATAGACAGATAAAACCGCGACCTCTGAACAGGTCACCTTTATGACATGCTGCGTGCACAATCCCCCCAAAAAAAAGACTCCTGAAATGCGTGTGAGCTCTTGTCAACGAATTCCTGAAGGTGACGCGTAACGTTAAGTAATTGAAGTCCTTCTTTTTAACGGTGACCCTTGTGCACCGTTTGTTAGAAAACCACACAGCCTACCTGCTGGCGCTCGCTCACCTCCGACCTCCAGCTCTCGCTTTGACCCCTCGCAGCTTTTCTCCCTGACCTCGAGGATTAGGTTCCCACACAGATGGATTTATGGGTATTGTAGTTGTTTAAATATGGGTTCAGTGCTGCAGGGGGGGAATTCACCTGTGAAACCATCTGCTGGAGGACACATGTAGAGGAGCGAAAACGAGGAGAAAGGCAGAGTGAAAGGAGACGCTGAGGAATGTCTGCCAGGTTCTCGGTTATCCAGGTTATTGGATATGAAGTCGCGAGGCTGAAAACCAGCTGCGGTGCGTCGTCTCCGACATGGTTTTTTTGTGGCTCTTTCAAGACAAAACATCTGCAAGACTAAACACAAGACGAGCAGCGGCCTCTGACTCACTTCCAGACTGATTCTGAAGCTTCACGCAGCACTTATTTTCTGTAAGATTACACCTGTCCGCTCGGTTTAAACCACCAACTTCACAAGAATCCAATCCTGAGACGTGTTCGTCTCCTGTCCTTTTGCTAACCTTTATATTAAAGCCATCACAGAACGACAAGGTTTACATGTCCAACATATATCTGGATATCTGCAGTAGATATTAAATCGTTAAGACCAGAATAACATAAACACTTATAGAAATGTTTATATAAATGAGATGAGGCCCGGCTCAATAAAACAAACATTTCTCAGATTAAAGACTGAAATGTTTAGTATCTTCTGAACCGCTAATCCTACTCATACGCTTAGTGTATCAGCTTTTCCAGTGGCCTCTCACATGTCTTGTTTGAGCATTCAGGGCCTCCGTACTAGAGATTACACCATCATGTTTCTGCAGTATTGACTCATCAAAGAAAACCCCCCCCAAGATCATATCTTTCAATAAAAAGACAAAACTTCCTGAGCTTTTGTCTGAGTTAGCAGTAAAAACAAAGGAAATGGAAATGACTCGTGAATTTGATTATTCTAGAGAATGAAAACAGGACAACTACAGGAGAGTCAGGCGCCACAAAGTTGATCGAGGTCTTCGAGGGTTTTGAGTAATTGATCAGTTAATCGTTCGGTCTATAAAATGCCTGAAAATGGTGAAAATCCCAATATGGCGATCTCTTGTGGCTTGTCAAAACTCCCACATTTATTCACTTTAAATGTACAAATTCAAGGTTTTACTTTGCTCAATTATTTCCATCTTATGCGTCTCCTTCATCCAACACCTTCAGTTACTTTTCAGATTACAATTTCTCATCCTTCCTCCAATAAAGCCCATAAATATCTCCAAGTTTAGTGATTTTGAAGATGAGTAAACTAGTAAAAACTCTCTTGGATTAGCTGGAAATTGCGTCATCCTGAAGCTGACTTTGCCTTTTGACAGATAAGTGGTTTTGACAAGACAGCGACAAAAATACAACGATCTGATAGAATACGATGATTTGAGCAGTTTATAAAGTTGTTAAAATGATCTTAAAATGCAATTTGCACATCAAAACATGACATATAAGGGAAGATTATACTACTGTTACTCTTGATACTTGCTGAGAATACTTTTTGCTTTATTACAAAATATCGATGAGGTCACTGAGTTCAGATGAGATATAAAGGAGGAGGGGAGGGGGTGAACGAGGAGGGGAGGGGGGGAAGGTAAAGGTGAGGAAAGGAAAGAAGAGGTGCAGACAGGTGTGCGACCTCTTCAAGGAGCTGGAGGGCAGCGGGGGGGCGAGGAGGAGGAGGAGGAGGAGGTGGTGAAGGTGGTGGGGGCTTGTAGCTACGGCGATGACATGGAATGTTCATGTCGCCCCTGGCAACGGTTCATTAGCCATCAGCCCTCACAGGCTGATGGGTCCTCGGCCCGGACCTGTTCCTCCCAAACCGCCTGTCACGGATTCCACCGGCCTAAATGTCACGAGGAATACCGGAGCGGAGCTGACGTACATACATTTACCTGAGTACAGTTACTTAAAGTCGAGGTACTGAACTTTACTTGAATATTCCCATTTTCTTCTATGTTCACTACATTTTGGCCGGAAACATTGAGTGTTTTACTCCACTGCGTTTATTTGAGAGTGTTAATAACTTTGCAGATTACATGCTGCATCATCATGTGTGTTCAATATCAGATACTACAAGTCAAATAAAACACATTTTTTACTGTAACTCAAGGAGGCCATGACTTTTGGGCGTCTTTTACATTTAAATATGACACAAAGTCATATTTTAAACAACATCTTTACTTTTACTCAAGTATTTGTTGTACTTTTCACACCACTGGATCTGAATTTATAAATATGGTGCACCTGGAGGTAAATCAAATGTTAGTTTACAGTTACTTAAAGGTTTATAATCCATTTATCGAGCAATTAAAGATGTAACTGATGTTTATAATACGTTTTTAAATGTTAATAAAACAGTTAACAGTTAAAAACCTGTCACTGAAGTTTAATTAATTATAACTAATGTTAATAACACAACTGTCTAAGGCCTGAATGTGTTCAGCACACCAATTTAAAAGAGACAAAAGCCACAACAGAGGATGATTTTCACCGCTGATTGATCTGAAGATCATTTTCTCCAATCACCGATTAACCGTCGGTCAGAAAACATCAGAAAACTGTGAAAAAACTTCAAGAAGACGTCATCAGATGTCTTGTATTGTCCAAGCAACAGTCCCACACTTAAACTATTTAATATACTTTAATATAAGATGAAGCAAAGCAGCAAATTCTCCAATGTGAGAAGCTTTTTCAGCCAACTAATACATCAAATCTCCTCACTGTAGCAGTTCTTCTCTCTTAGAAAAGGTAAAGCCAGTCTGGAGACGTGGTGGGAAGGTCAGCGTGGCCGCGAGGAGACCTTCCTCTGATGCAGATATTGTTTTGGAATATGCGCGTAATAAGCTTACGCTGTGTCCAAAACACCGCACATACCTCGTCGTGCCGCCGCGCCGGCTGAGGAGGAGGTGAGATGTATGCGGAGGCTATCGCTGCTCGGTGACGTCGCTGTGTAAAGAGTGCGAGGCGTGACGGAGACAAAAGGAGCGGAGGGTCGGAAAGTTTGGCAATCGGAGCTGGCAGAGGTTCCAATCAGTGTGTTTTCTGTGCTGTTAAATGTCAAATGAATCCATCATTGTCTGTAGCTTCGTGCTCCTGCAGGCCCTGAAGTTACTGAAACGCTCCGACAGTCAGATCTTTGTATCAGTTCATCTCGTAGCCTGCAGGCAGAACCGACGACACCGCCAGTGTGTTCGGGCCTGCAAGCTTTCAATTCTTTAGGTTACACGTTTGAGTGTCTTTTTTTTTTTTAACGTTGAAGCCTTCGAGCCGTGAATCTCTGAGCGATGTCAAACAGCCAATGAGATCAGAAAGATCGGCGAAGCGCTCCGTCATGAGATAATGGACGACGTGACAGATGTAGCACGAGGCGCTGGAGGACGTTTCTAACATTATAACAATTAAGGTTTTATACTCTTTTTTGCAGCGACTTAACATCGACGTACAATAAAGCAAATGTCAGAGGAGGCGCTGG
>CAEMYA010000290.1:130086-141193 GCA_903131615.1 Diplodus sargus | reverse complement strand
AAATATCTGAATAATATCTGAAACAATCAGTCAAATCAATCAAAATGTTTCTACCCTTTTCTTGTCGGAGCTTATTTAAATATAAGTATTGTCAGTTTTTCTCTCCTTGATGTCATTTTTAATGAGGATCATGAGGTTGTGGACTGTTTTTGGACAAAACGACTATCTAAAGTTCATCAATTAATCAATGAACAGTATTTAATCACAGCTCTGAACCAAAAGGCTTGAAATGATTCATGTTACATCTTGGTTGCCGTCATCTAACCAGTGTTTTGTCAGTAAATCTTGACCTCTAGTCGTCTCCTCAGAGTAAATATTGTCGTTAACAGACAGAATTAAGTCCATAAACCAGAGTCAATATCCAAAATGTTGGTTCTTTCAGCAGCTCCTGTGCTGACGATTACTTCACTGACCTCCTCAGCAGCATGTTTGTGTGATTACTCCGTCACACACACACTCACCAGCACGCTGACCGTTCACAGACATAATGAAACCTCACCCCCGTTTTTTTTTTTCACTTGGCCCACAGTCGAGAGCTGCTCTCCGGCCAGCTTTGCGACCGAGCCAGCGGAGGGCTATTTTAGGAACCTGAGAGGAGGCCAGATAAACAAATATGAGGGGACAACTGCACTCTGTTGACAAACACACAGAAACAGGGCGGCTCGAAGGAGAAGGAGGCGACCGACGGGACGGCACGAGAGTCTCCCGGTGAAATCAACGTGATAAGAGGAAGATGGAATCGGCCGTGTTTTCACGGTTGGCACGATCGTCATCTGTCCCCCCTCATTAGTGGCCGTTTGGGGCCACGGTGGGCAGCAGGGAACTCAGCCAGAGGACTAGCTGAGGCCCTTTCGCTCCGTAATGAATGGGAGTTAAAGCTAAGAGCACGAGGCTCAGGGGTGAAGCTGAAGGGAACGGTGCCAGGTAGTGCTAAGCTGCGAGGCACTTCAGTCGGGGCGCTACAATGAGCACTATGCTGGATAACCTCCATTAACTGCTTAAATGGATGTTTTCAGGGCTGTGAAGCTACACAGAGCGAGCGTGTGAAGCTTTAAAACACATCGGTGTTCAAAGGTCCAATTACCGATTACCGTTTTGGTCAACATGGACATTATCATCTCGTATTTCTGCGTTGTTTTGATCACAAACATGTCACATTCTTCATAGAGGGTTGGTGTTGTTACAGGCAAGCAAGCAACCACTGTTCAAGGCTGCGTTTCAACATTTGTAAGCATGAAACCGCTGGATATTTTTAACGAGGAATCGAGACATTTTCAGCTGTGTTTTACAGCAACAAGACAGGATATTTTTGACTAGATGTCAGGAGCATTTCCTGCCATATTAGCGGCAACAAAACTGGATATTTTCAGCAAGATGTCCAGGAATTTCTAGCCCTGTTTTGTGTTGACGGATTGAGATATTTTTGACCAGATGTCAGGAGGTTTGCAGCTATACTTGTGGCAGCAGAACTGTATACGTATGACGAGATGTTTTATTTTCCAGCCATGTTTGTAGTGACAAAATAGGACATTCTTGATGAGATGTCAGGATATTTCCCAGCTGTATTTGTAGGAATAAAACAGGAAGATTTTGATACGATAGCTTCTCTGAAGCACGTTTAATTGCCTCTGTATTCCAAAGCTTCATGATAAAAACCCTCCATGCCTAAGGATACTTGAACACTGAAGTAAAGTTGAGTCGACTGTGATTTAAAAGGGACCTGACAACAAGAGCTCTTTGTTAGATGTGACGTGAGCGCTACACCTGCCAAAAGTTGTCTTGCGCTCGCCAGGTATGAGGCCCGAGTGAGCGCTGAAGAAACTGGGCCGCAAGTTTGCGTGTGAGGAGGGAGTCCCGCCTGCAGCAGCGGGTCAAGGCTGTTTAATGGGTGGCTGCCAAAGGACGGGGTGACCCAGCCACTGAAAATACCCCCTCCAAGGCCTTTTAAAAAGGGAGCCGCTACTCCCTCGTAAACAAGATTCTGTATCGCTCCGGGAGTTCCTCTCACGAATACCTGAAAATTCACACATTGCATATAAAAGTTGTACACCGATAATGACTTGTTAAGACACAATCACAGCTTAAAGAGTCGGGATATTAAAAGTAAAGACTGACAGCTGCTCATCAGCCCCGTCGCAGGTGATGAATAGTCGCCCGGTGGGGGTTCAACTGCAGGGCGTGGGTGAGAGCTTCGCACTCGGCTACAAAGCGCAGTAAATTACACCTGACTGATGTGGTATTTTCCCCCTCTGGATAGGCCCAGGAGACAAATTGGGAAGCCTCCCGTGATTTATGACCCCTCGCATGACAATGCTGATTGACAAAGGTTACTTAGTGGGTACAAGTGAAGAGAAACAGCCGCGTCTTTAGCCCGACCGCCCTGAAACGGCCATAAAACTCACAGATAACCATCAGTTCTGCAATATTTAGTATGCAAATTGCTAAAAAATGTCTCTACAAGAAAACCTGACTGTCCGTTTTTTTGCAAGCGGAAACATACTTGCTGACCAGACAAGACATCATCTCTGAAAAACATGCTTCGAGGCTTTAAATCAACAAGTTATTGCCTTCAAACATGTGTGTGTTTATACAGCAATAAGCTGGGGCACTTCCATAGCCAGCGGCTGTGTTTTCCTCAGAGCGGTGGCATCATTAACTTTGGCAGCCGCTCCAGCGAAGTTATGACAAAAGGGGGAAGCGAGACAAACACAGACAAGCTGGCATCACGGGCAAAACATCCAATAAAAGTGGGAACTCGACGTTCTGTGATTCCTAAGAACGTCAGAGAGGAGGGAATGGTAGGAGGGATGGATACCTGGCTGCCCGGATTACCTGGCTGGCACAGAGGAGGGAGCGAAGGATGAGTGTGAGACAAAGAGGTGGAAAAACAGAGCGGAGGTATCCGTAATTACAGGGACAGGCAGAGACACAGTGAGGTGGTAATAACTGACACTACTGATGTGCCAATGATAGTGTTTCCTATCACACTGGGACATTAGTGGGCTGAGGCCAGGGCTTACCTCACCACGGATACTGTAACAAGGTGGGCAGGGAGGGGAAATGTGTCCTGATACCAACCATGACAAAGTGAAGGGAAAGTTTTGCTAATGAGGAAATGTTGGAAAAACTGGATACACGATACATAGAACACACACAGTGGTGGTTGGGTTGCATTGTGGGTAATGTAGGCACCAAGTTTTGACTATTGGTGCTTTCCAACCAATTCGGAAGCAGCGGCAATTTCAACAGGAACAAACCCATTGTTATCAACCGGTATTGCTAACAATGGCTAATGATGGCTAACCTGGAATGTGTTAAACTCGGGGTACGACATGCATTAGTTCCGTTGCATGTCCATTGTGAGTCGCAACAAGGCTATGCTAGCATGCTAACTAGATGGAGAACACTTTAAAATACCCCAAGATGACTTCCTCAAATGTCTCACTTTGTCGACAACCCAGAGAGTCAATCTGCCAAAAAAAAAAGTTGAAAATGATTGTCTCAAAATGCAAACTAGCTACCTGTAATTCCCGGTTTGTTAGCATGGTTAACATGCACGGTTGATTGAATCCCTTTTTGAAGCTTTAACAATTTAACTGACGGTAGAAAAGAATAAAGAGAGAGAAGGGGAACACTACCCAATTGTTTTTTCACCCTCCTAATGAGTTCAAGCTAACGCTGCAGTGCTAAAGGCAAAGTTAAACAGGATATTAGCGCTGTGCACACATTTGTTTTGGTTTGGTTTACATTAGCTGCCGGCCACATTTATCAGGCTGCTACAAAATGGGCAAATATTTACACCTGCACCTTTATTACCCACAACAATGACATTAATGAGGACTAAAGTATGTAATTACAGTCTCGATTTAACAGCATTAATGGTAATTAGAAAGCTACTCAGACACACACACATAGCTGCACACACCTCGTCCCTACAGGGGCGGCTGCTCAGACCACCACCACCACCACCACAGTAAACTGACAAACAAAAGAAGATGTGTTCCCTCTGCACAGGCATGCATATGATAATTGCAGTGAGGAGGGAAAAAATGTTTGACTTAAAAGGCTGATGTTGGTGGCTAATGCCAAAGTAATGATGTTGCAGGGGAAAAAGTGCAGCATCAAAGCAAAGAGGGAATTGAACCTGTCAAGCTTCCTGACTTCAAAACAATCTTAAAAGTGCCAGAGGGGGTTAAGTTTCCACGCTTTCATTGACGATGAGAGGTTCAGGGCCTGGTTTATGAAACTTGGATAGAAGAAAAACGTAGTACTGTTAGACTTGTTGTCATGTATTAAGTTTGTTATGCTGCTCATTTACACATCTAACAGATTTGGATATGTTACCTTTTTGCTCCGTTTTTGGTCTCCACCACCTCCTTTCAGAAATATCTGGCTCTTTGGTTGGTTGGTTGGTCAGTTATTTGGTTTGTTAACTGGCTGGTTGTTTTGTTGGTTGGTTGATTAGTTGGTTGAGTAGTTGGTCACTCTGTTGGTTTGATGGTTGATTAGCTGGTTATGTTGTTGGTTGGTTGAGTAATTAGTCACTCTGCTGGCTTGATGGTTGGTTGTTCAGCAGGTCTCCTTTTAGCTCTGTTTTTGGTCTCCACCACCTCCTTTCAGAAATATCTGGCTCTTTGGTTGGTTGGTCAGTTATTTGGTTTGACAACTGGTTATTTTGTTGGTTGGTTGATTAGTTGGTTGAGCAGTTAGTCACTCTGCTGGCTTGATGGCTGATTGGTTGGTTGTTCAGCAGGTCAACAGAAAAAACTATTGGATGGATTTCTACAAAACTTGGAAAGAGGATGCGTCTCAGCCTGGAAAAGACCCCATTAACTTTTAGTAAAGATCTAATCAATATACCTGTTAGGGTTAGGGTTAGTTAAAGTTGGTTAATTCATTTATGAGTGACTCCTGTTGGGTCTTGGCAGAGATTTGTGCTATGCTAAGTGCCATTTTAGTTCTCTATGAGACTCCTCAAATATCAAACACAGCCATTTTATCTATTGTTACCACATAAATGTAGATTAGGGGCAGCTTCAAGTCACCAAATGTGAGGAACCTCAGGGAACAAAATGTAAAACGGGTCAATATTGGGGAGCTACATGGAAAAGTAAAGAAAGGAGCAACGCGTGGGGAGGTTGAAAAGGAACAAGATCAACAAACAGGAGGCAAGAAAAGAAAGAATGAAAGACACACAGAGGAGAAAGAACCCAACAAATGGGGAGAAGTAGATTGGAGGTCTAATCCTTCAGAAGTGCAAACAGCCCTGAGGGGAGCGATGGCATTAAGGAGAAGGGACCGGGCACGTCGAACAAGCCGAGACAGCACTCCCACCGAGCATCCAGCCAGCCAAACAGTGCCCCACCTCAGCTCCTCTCTGACAGGCCTAAAGACCTTCACAAACACACCCCCGGGGCCTGCAGACAGATAGAATAACCCCCCTTTTCTTTCCCTCCCTCGCTCTATCGGTGCTGCTCTTCCCCTCGTCCGCCTTTCACGAGAGGCAGAAAAAAACAAAGTGCGATAAACAGATCTGGAGAGAGCGGGCCGCGGAATGTTAAGCCGTCGCCGCGGCCGCGAGCCCCCCCCCGCTGCCTTTGTTGCTCGCCCGACCTCTGACCTCGGGAGTTCACCGCGACCAATCGGGGGACAAACTGACAGCGTGTGCTTCGCCAAAAGAGAAGGAGGGCGGCGGGGGAGTCTGATATGTGAGAGTGGATGTGCCAAGGCAGGGCAGATGGAGGGGGATGACGCGGTGGCATGAAACTGTTTCCTAAACTCGAACTGTTTGGCGAAAGCTCCGGTTTGTGGCAGCTGCCAAGACTCCCATTAATCCCAATCACAGGCCCGTAGAAGATCCTCAGCGCGATATCAAGAACACAAATAACCTATTGATGAGACAGCCAAGCCAATTCATCAGATGTTTATTCACCCTTATCGAGCGTTCCATTCAACCTGCTGCACATCATCTCCAGAGATGTTTCAGCCTTTTGACCGTAGGCACACAGATGACTTGAAGGATGGAGGCAGGAGCATGACGCGGAGGCTTTTTTTTGGAAGGATTGCCCAACCCAAACCCTGTTACCAAGCCAAAAGCCGAACACACAGATGAAGAGGGAGAGGTAGAGCAGAAGGCAGTGTCTGTCAACAGATCCGTCAACATATCGCGTTCACTCTGTTGCTTTTGGACGCATTAACACAATTCTTTTTGGGCATAAGCATAACAGAGATTGCGTTACATTCCTCGTTATCGACCCGGCCCTTGCAAGGTTTTGGATATCCCAAATAAATATCAGACAGGTGGCTGTCGTTCACGGTTTTGATCTGCAGATGACTCTCGGTCTCAGGGTGGGAAGGTAATAAGGCTCGCCAAGAGAGGACGACAATAAACTGATTGATTTGATTAAACGTTCAGGTCACATACGAGGCAAAAATGTCCAACAAACACTGGTTCTGGCCTGTCAAATGCAAGGACTTGCTCCATTTTGTGTCATTTTCAAGTAACATCTTTCACTTTTGGAGTGTCAGTCCGACAAAACAAGAACTTTAACATAACTAAAATGTCAGTTTTTCCTGTTGTCAGGCACTTTTCAGTAAATCCTGATATTTTCGAGTATTTAGATGTACAGCAGCCCATTTCTGCCAGTCAAAGACAGGGAAAATGATGAAAACTTTTGTTTAAATCCAATGGTATGAGATAAAAAGTCAAAATGATGCTTAAAAAAGTCATAATTTAGAGTTCAAAGTTAAAATTATGAGATGAATGTTGACTTTTTTTATGTCATAATCATGATCTCATCACATGATTCTGACTTTTTATCTCTTGATTTCTACATTTTATCACACATCTTTAACTTTTCAGCTGGCGGAATTGAGCGTCCAACCGTAAATGTTTTGCTGTTTCATTTAATGACATAACTGACAAGAAAACAGGAAGTTTAATTCACAAATCGGCTTTATCTCATAGAAAAACTTCTGAACATGCAGAGAGTTCTGCATCGTGTTCAGTCGCTTTGATGCTTCTCTCATGTGGTTCTTTGGTTTCCCTCCTCTGACTGCAGATTAGCTTTATTTGTGTACGTTACTGTGATATAGAGTCGCTGCAAAGCCAGCGCGTCCTCTTAAACGGTATCGTCGGGGTATTTCCCAGCAGCCCTTCATCCCACCTGCGCTCGCAAAAACACCCGAGACGTATGCGGCTTTATGGGGAAACATGCGAGTAGAAACCACACAGGTAGAGGAGTGTTAGCGGTGGGCGTGGGAGAGAAGCAGCAGGGGCTTTTCAACGCTACGTTAAACCTGCTGTATGTGCTTTATAGGTTTCCTAATGCACTTACAGGCTGAGTGTTTAAACCTTCTTCTGAGGAAACTGCAGGCGGCAGGAAAAAAGGGTTATTCCAGCTTTTAAAACATTGCAAAGTAACCGTCTACATCCCGACTCCCTCCAGATCCGCGACGTGCACCGCAAACCGAGACAAGAAGAGTGGCATGACCCGGTCACATCAAACCCACAGACCTCCATTCTACCTTTCAAAATCCAAAACAGCGTCAAGATATTTTCCCTAAACGCGACTAATCTCACCCTGACCCAAATCATCAGCCCTTCAAGCCCTCGGGGAGGGGAGAATGTAATCTACAGCACGGTCACATCTATTCCTCCAGCGTCGGTATCTCACGTACGTAAACCCTGACATATTCAAAGTCATGAGTTATGTTTAATTACGTTTGACAGGCGCCTCTGCACCGCAATTATGCTGTTTCGGTGGTTGTCACCTTTGGTTTTTCCTCACACGCAGCAAAAAACGTACATTTCATGGATGTTTAATGTTGCAAATTATGAATGAAAAGCACTAAAAGAGTAGAAAAAGAGTGTTTTGATGATAAAATATGAGAAGAATCGTGCAAAAATGCCTCAACTGCACCTGTAAATAACTAAAAACATAAAGTTTACTTTAATATATAATGAAACACGGATGCATATCCTCAGATTAGAGCGACTTGAACGAGAACATTTCCCCTATTTTGCTTGAAAAATTAGTGAAGTAATGAATCTGTTATTATAAATCCTTGCAGAAACAGCGCCTGCATCTAAAGCGGTGATAAAAGATTGAGTTTATCTGTCTTTGCAAAAGAAAGAAAGAAAGAAAGAAGGAAGACTCTGGAAGGGTGAGGAGGTTGTGGGGCAACGCAACTCGCAAATCAAACCGGTAATGGGTCGTCCGACTCGAGGAAGCAGCGAGGGCGAAAAGTGATAGGAGAGGGGGTAATGATCGGGTGAGGGAGGGAGGAAGGGGTAGAAGGGAAAGGAAAAGGAGGAGGAGGAGGAGGTGGGGGACTCCGTTTGCGTCGGGGAGGGTCGAGGAACCACAAATCAAGCCGTGATCAGTCGCCTCACTTAGTGTTTCTGGAATGTTCCAGCCTATAGCACCTGCAGGGAGCGAGAGACAGCCTGACAAGTCCTGCCAAGCTCCGGAGGAATTCAACCGAGGGGAGGGGAGGGGTGAGGAGGGAGGAGAGAAGAGAAGAGAAGAGGAGAGGACTAGGGTAGTCCATCATTTACGCAACGGAACCATTTATGTCCCAAGTTTTCTGCAACTTCCTGTCAGATGCCACTTCTACAAATCTTCCACCGTTTCTTTGCCTTTCAACCAATTCATCCCATCAATTGATCTCCTATATATGCTCAGCTTCTCCACAAACACACCCAATCATCAGCCAGGTACGTTCGTCGGTCTACCCGTAGTAGCTAAACCTACCGACCATCAATAAAGAGCAATAAAAGTCTGATTCAGTGGGTCGTTGGACGGGTCAGACACTAAATTCAGAGTCACGAGTGATTTGTTTTGGCGTCAACAACAAAAAGCAACAACTACACATTCCAGCTGCGGCTCAGACTGATGCCAACAGAGCATTGCTGGATGATTTCCCAACCGTCCAGGTACGCCACAGAAACACTCCCTCCAACCTCTTTGTTTCCCTCGTCTCCTTCCCGTAACGCCTCCTCCTCCTCCTCCGCTCTCTCCTCACCATTCCTCCTCACCCGTGTGTGATGTTTTCCCTGTGCCAACAGCTGTGTCAGCCCCTGACGGACACTTCGGAGGAGCTCCTGCAGAGTTTTCTCCTTCTCCAGGTTCACTGAAAACATCGGTTTTCAATCCTGGAGGATGGAATATAACCACCGCGCTGAAATAAACGTGAGCTGGCTAAAATATCTGTTGTGGTGTTTTGATTCCAAACTATAAAATACAGCTGACTAGTCTGGTGGGAAGAGTGAGTTGAGTTAGTCTGAACAAACCATAACGAGCAAGCAAACTTGCAGCATGCTAGCTCAAGCTTCTCCTCTCCACAAGCAAAGCTACCTTGTTCCAGGCAAGCTAATTAGACAGTAAATGATAGCTGAGTGATACTATAAGTAGCTAGCTACCCAGCTATTTTGTCCAAATCTGCAAATAAATTAAGAGGAAGTTAATATTTTTGACTACACCTGAGGTCCAACAAGATGGCTGCCAGGCTGCGTAGGCTAACATCAAATTAACCTTTAAAAATAGCGATGTTATGCTAACAGTTACTTGAAACATGGAAGTTTTCAAATAAATAAAAAGGACAGCTAACAACCATTTCTCCTACAAATTATGTTTGTAAAATGCTAATTTCCAACAGGAAATGGCCCAGCAAACTGCTAGCTAGCGTTGTTTTCCCTCCAATTTTTGCAACTGCAAACTTAAGCAAGATTTTCATGGTATATCAGAATATACTGTATACTGTTTGATGAAGCTGCTGCTAAATGCTAATGCTGTTATGTACTTGGTGCTGTAACACTAATGTCTTCAAGCTTATAGACCAAAGTTCTAGAGTTATCGTGGATTAAAACAGTAGGATAACCGAACCAGTAGCACTTCCACCAAATTTAAGATTGCTTGGCCATTTTCTATAAATTCTGGTATTGTTTGCAGAGAAAGAATCAAAAAACTCACAACAATTGTGATATGATAAACTTACAGTGCCACTGCCGTGTCAATCATGCAAGCTAGGCTACATTTTTTCCACTCTGAGACAAAAATAAAAGTATGTTTGTGTTCAGTTTTATCTCCTGACACTGATAACATCTGACTTTGTATGCTGTTGGTGTGCAGTAGGTAGCACAGAAAAGATAATCAACAACACATCTTGATTTAGCCCAAACTACACACACACACTCACACACACACGATCTCAGAGCGAAACCATCGCCACATCAACACAGCGATACCCACCCAAGGACCCAGTTACCACGGTGACGGCAACCCAGACCACCCAATGAACTCATCTGTCAGTCACTCAACACACACACACACACACACACACACACACACACACACACACACACACACACACATATCCATCCACTCAGCCACCCACACACACACGCACACAAAACACCAGGGAGGTGGGAAGTGGGTGGAGGAGTCAATTCAAAGTCAATGCAGCTCCATCAGCTGAGTTCCTATTGAGACACAGGAAGCTTTTCTGGCTGCTGATTCGCTTTAATGTTCCCGCTCGTCAGCGTCTCTGTCGCAGCCGACGACGACCTCAACGCCACCTGTCGCTCTGCTGGCAGAGCAAGGCACTGGCACGGCAGGGTCGAGGGTTCGATTCCCCGGACATTTACTCAAATACTGTACTGAGGTGCATGTTTTTCATACATTAGTGTTACTTTAGACTTACATTTTGCATATTAAGACCAACTTAAACTTACTAATATGATGCATTACTCTACATTTTACTGCCATCTAATATATAAAGTCATTAAAATGAGCGCCAACGGTTTCTACTTGTGATACTTTAAGTACATTTTGCTAACGATACGTCTCGGACTTAACATCAGTAGGATTTTTAACTACTTTTACTTGTAACTGAATATTTCTTGGATTGAAGTATTGTTACTTTAACCTAAAACATGTAATCACAACTTGATTACAAGACACTTGAGATAAAATCAGACGTGAGTTTTGCCTCAACTTGGCGAAGCGCCTGCTTCTGATGCTGATGATATGTCTTTATATTTACTTAACAACAATCTTTTAACTACCTTTACTTGTACCTTAACATTTTTATATTGAATTACTGC
>CAEMYA010000290.1:106673-118405 GCA_903131615.1 Diplodus sargus | reverse complement strand
TTCAGATCTTTTCACGCTTAGAGTGTTTGTCTTGACTTTAAAACCAGCATAGAGAGATTTATGCTGGGATCAGTTCTGTGGTGGCGATTCTGGAATTTTCTCCGAATGTCAGATTGTGTTTTTCGTGCTTTCTCTTCTGTTTTAGCCAACTTTTATATTGTTTGCATGTGCTGACGTCTCGAGTTTCAACTTTTAACATCAGTCACCGTTTGTCAGACAAGAAGATTGAGGCTCGCGCGAGTAGAAGCGTTGTTTCATTGACGTAGATGTTTCCGACCGCAGTGGAATCGCTCCTGTGTGAGATGCTCAAGCCTCGACTTGTGACCGAATGTTTCCTTTGAGGAGCTTTTATCTGAATATTCTCTTGTGCTGCTTCGCTGCGTGGCTGCGATCCAACGGGCTACCTGACAAGTCCACCTACACAGAGCAGTCACAAGACACGCCGTCCTCTTCACCTCCCTCCCCCCCCTCTTTCTTCTTCTGTTTTCCTGACCTCCTTTTTTCTGAAAGAACATCACTCCTCTTCCTCTCCATCACGCTTCCTCTTTCTCCTCATAACAAAGGGAAAGAGGCAGAAAGAAAACCCGACTTATGAGTTTGTTTTTTTTAGCGTTATGAATCCAGAAGATGAAGGTTGAGCAGCGTTACATGTTTCTCCTCTGAGCAGCAGCATTTATTGTTTTGCATTCTTTCTTTTCTGCAGAGGAAAAGGGAGGGAGAGGAGTTTTTAATCTGTCTGAGATCAGCGGGCGACCTTGATCTACAGATGTCTACCTCTTTCCCTCCAACCTCTTCAAACTACCGGCTCAGTGTGTGTTGTACTCTCACATGTCGTATCTTCTCTCTCTGCATCTGACTTTGTCGTGCACAAACAGCCAAGCTAAGGACAGGTTAGCACGTTAGCATGTCCAAATGGCAGCAAGAGTCATTTATGCATCTGAAACTTTAGTCTGCAACTAACGAAAAGTTAATCTGCCACTTTTCACGCTAAAACACTCGATCCTTTAGGTTGTAAAACGTCAAAACGTTAGCATGGATCGCCGAGCTTGGAAATTATGTCGGGTGGGGTTTGATCGTGAAAGTTACCATCGTGCTTTGAATGCAACACGAAGGATATTTGTTACTTTTCCAGCTCGCAAACATTCATTCAGCTTCCATTAAAAGTCGAGTGAAGTTTGACTGTAACGTCTTCAAATTGACTTCTATCGTGGAAAAGCAGCACATCGTCACAGTTGAGAAGCAAATGAGTTAGCAGCTAACCGGTTAGCAACCGGTAAGCAGCTAGCTTGTGAACGTACTGGAGCGTTTAGCAGCTAAAGAACCAAACACCGACTCTGTTAGCGGCGCTACAGAGCTGCTTCCACCTGCCAGGAGGTCGTAACTCTCGGAGCCACGAGAGGCTCCTGTCGGAACAAATGTAAACGTAACTCAATTGTTTCTAGCTACGGTTTCTGTACTGCGTCTGGACGAGTATATAAAAAGTAATGTTGTAACTCTACACACTGATATATGTAAAGAAACTGTCGAGACACACACACACAGAGACACACTCGCTCATTCCATCTGTCCCGCGGGGCTTCGGAGGGAAACACTGTTTCCTCCCCTCGCTGCTGTGATGAAAGAAACAGGTGGAGGAGAGAACATTAGAAGAAGAGAGGGGAGAAAAACAGAGAAGAAGAGAGAACCAGACGCCGTCCCACGCCTCTGAAAAGGACGACTCAGCCGCGATCGAGGCTCGTTTTTGTGTGTGTGTTCGCAGTCAAAACAGCTACGGTGACGTCACTGCGTCGCCCGCAGACGACGCGTTACGCACAATAAGCTCTGTGTGTGTGTGTGTGTGTGTGTGTGTGTGTGTGTGTGTTATCGCCCCTCGCCATCAGTCGCTCTCATAAACATGGGATTGTGGTGGTGAGATGAACAGATAGAGGGTTTGTTGGAAAGATGGAGGCTGAGAAAAGAAGAGAGAATAAAAAAAGTTTGGCTTTTCTTCTTGTTTTATGTTTCAGAATAAAAGCCTGTTAGCTTTTCCAGTGGAGAGAAAGTAAATGCTTTTATTGTGAAACGTTCTCATTTTACGACCTTAGCGTTAAAAAATCGTTACATTTCATCAGATTTCAAGCAAGAATGTCAAACGTTTGATGGTCCCAGCTTCTTAAATAAGAGGATTTGTTGCTTCTCTTTGTTATTTATGACAGTAAATGAAGAGTCTTTGTGTTTTGGGGCTGTTGGTCGGACAAAATAAGAAAGTATACGACTAACTAACTCAATCAAAA
Organism: Diplodus sargus; assembly: GCA_903131615.1. Lineage (NCBI taxonomy): Eukaryota > Metazoa > Chordata > Actinopteri > Spariformes > Sparidae > Diplodus > Diplodus sargus. Next base: position 116,132 of record CAEMYA010000290.1, on the reverse strand, counting down.
GGTTTTAGTGAGTAAATTTAGACTGTGTTGACTGATTTATCTGTGACTTGGCTGCAGCAGAACAAGCTGTAAGCACACAATCTGATATCCAAACGTGTTAGCAAGCAGCTGCCTGTCAAAGCAAAATCGCCTTTCATTCAGTCTCATGTGTTTGTTGCCACATATGTTTCCATTAGATGAACAAATGTGCTAAACTGTCTCTACTTTTTGCTCTGTTTTTGGTCTCCTCCACCCCCAAATAGAAAGATATCCAGCTCTTTAGCTGCTAAACGCTCCACTTTGTTCCCCAGCTAGTGGCTAACCAAAACAAAACAAAGAGCTGAAAGATGCTAAAACGCTCATTAGAGCTGAAGAGTCGCCTGATGATTCTGTGGCCACTTAGCTCCAAGGCTAACGAAGCTAATGAAGCTATGAGTATAGTGAGCAGCGGTCGTTCTTCCCCTGATGCTGTTGGAGCCACCTTCGTTTTCTGGCCCTATTTTACAAACTACAGCTTTAATCTCAGACTTGCATCCTTAATTTCTGACTGTGCGTTTGTTTAAATCACCTTTTTTTCGTATCTTTGCCTCCTTGAGTTTTTCCTCGGCTCACTTCTCCTCCGTCGTCATCATCAGATCAGACTCGGGTCAAACTCTAATAACTTGTACTGTACATACAGAAGTCACGAATACTGTTTGGACTTTACACTAAGCCGTACGCCGCTGTGTGTCTGTGTGTGTGTGTGTGTCAGTGTGTGTGTGTGTGTGTGTGTGTGTGTGTGTTGCTCAGGTGGAGCCTGGCTGTAGTTAATCCCAGGTCAGTGTGCCGCCTGGTATGCAGCTAAGCCGTTAGCATGCAGTCGGAGGATAACGCTCAGAGCTGCATGTTTCTGTAGCGACATTTTTCACATTGTTGAGCGACACACAGGGAGGCGAAGTGGCAGGACTCAATTCAAGTTTATTGAGTAGTTGTTGTTCTAGATTTTATTTTGATCTGCTTCCTTTTAACTGGATTTAGGTTTTTCCAGCATTTTTTGACGTGTGTAGTTGGTGTTTTCTTTCATTCAGAGAGACTTTGTGACTCGTTTTCTTTCTGTTTATTGATGCAGATGCACAGATTGGTGACGAATTAGGAGGAAAATCTAAATTAAGTGCCTTTAATAAAGCTTCCAGAACAGCTGAAGTGCTTATCATCATAGATTTTCATTTAATTTAATGCTTGTTTGCATCAATTTGTGGTAAAAGTGTGATAAAAGGCGAGCTTTTAATTTGAAATTGTGTTTTCCTTCGCTCTATCGTTCGTTGAACTTCCTTTATTGGCTTTTTTCTGTCTTGTATCTTTTTTACAAAACAATTTTGAATGTTTTTCAGATGATGTCCTCAGATATGTGTGTTTTGTGTGTGTATGTGTGTGTGTGTGTGTGTATTCGCAATACAGAATGAAATTCAAAATATGAGGATGAGAGACATACCTTAATTTAGTCATTCAAATATTTTCCCGCTTGTGAGAGTGTGTGTGTGTGTGTGTGCGTGTGTGTGTGTGTGTGTGCGTGTGCGTGTGTGCGTGTGTGTGCGTGTCAACACTGAATGCGCGGCATTCCTGGTCGCCTCTACACAAACAGCCCCCCACGGGTCGGATCTACGGGAAATATCAGAACATCTGTCACAGCAGAGAAAGAGAGAAGAAGAAGAGGAAGGAGTAGAGAACATGTTCTTTAGTTGATCTTTACTTGAATATTTACTTTACTTTATTTGAGCATTAATATCTGTACTTTTGACTCCTTAGTCACTGAGGAACAACTGAACTAATTGACCTTCTGATTGGCTTTTTAAAATGTGGTGTTTTGCAAGAAAAAGAGGATTAAATACGACTTTATTTGTTGCAAAACATCCTCTAAGAAAACAATGAAATGATCTTAAAGGTGCAGTGCCACAAAGCTCAAAGGTGACATATGTCTACTCGATACAAACAGAGGCAGCACACCATTAGAATAACTGCTAACTGCTGCTAATTGTGTAGTTTATAGCTCAGTTAGCCGTGTAGCTAGCAGTTTGGAGTGGGAAAGGCCGGGGCTAGTTTGTTCGCACGCTGACCTCAGTAGATACAGTTGCATACTGCCCCTTCAAAATAAGAGAGTTGTTGTTCCTTCTAAAAAAGGTGAAGATCAGGATGAAGTAAATATTCAGAGGGCTTTACTCAATGACTAAATGCTAAAAGCTAAACTGGAGAAGCTAATCTGCAGCAGCACAAGGAGCAGATGTTTTGTGTAGCATCTCCAGGTGGAAGTCGTCGATGTTTCTCCTCAAAATGTTTCACTTCTCCTGCTCGGTAACAACCTCATTAGAAAGCCGTTTTTTAAGCGAGGAGGATGTTAAAGAGAAATGTAGGCAGGGCAGCAACCTGCCGCGACCTGCCTCTCCTCCAGATCAGATCAGACGTCCAGGACACGGGAGAAGCAAGAGAGAGCTTGTTCTGAACGCAGCCCGGAAAAAAAAAACACAGTCAGCAAATCAAATGTAAATGTTGCTCGTTTAAAAAAAAAAAAAACGAGGCCGAGCGAGACGTCAGAGTTACTGAGCAGAAACAGTCGAATGTGTCCAGAACATTAGATCCTTTAAAACTGTCATTTCTAATTGATTTGTTGGCTTCTTTACTGATAAATGCCTGAGTGGTGTTTAATCTGGAGGCGCTCACTGTGGCTGAGGAGCCTCTCACCGCCTCACCTGCATGTTTCCTGCCGCCCTCGTGTGGCGGAGACGTGGAACTGCAGGTATGTTCAACATAATAATCATGAAGGTGTTCGGCTCATAGTGAAGAATGTTCACCACAGCCTTGTAATTAAACTATATCATAAATGACGTCAAACCAATGTAACGCACGTTCGCTTCCAACTCTGTGGCAAAAGTTTCCTGTTTCGACTTGACTGTGCACAAAAAAAAGTTCACGTGCAATGTTTTGTTTTCCACATGTGCAAATTCTTATCTGCATGTGAGAAAACCCAATCAATATATATATAGATATATATATATGGATATAAAATGAGCTGTTCCTCTGCATCATTAACTCTCAGATTGATACGTAACGTCCCTCAGATTTGATCGGATGGCTCACGTGTTCCCTCTCTGTCAGGACATCCTGCTCCGTCTTGTTTTGTCTACAGCAGAGGATCCTGGGTAAATATTAAGGTTAGTCCGCGGCGACGCACCTCCGTCGGTTTATGGAAGCGCGTGGAGAAGTTTTGCCGTCTGCTCGGAGGTTTACACAGATGTCCAAACACAGAGACGCTCAGGAGGTAAACAGGAACGTTTGTTTCCTCCTGATTTGTCTTCTCGGCCCTGACAGGGATGCTTTGATCCGAACGCGGGATTACAAGGACTCCTTTTCAAACGCGGATTGATTTGATCATCACGACCGCTGGACTGGAACCACGAGGCGGTTCTGGTTGTCTGGACTTTCACACTTGGAGTCCAGAGAAAGAACAACACTTTGGACCACACAGAGTTGTGTTTGCTTGTTGTGGTCACAGTCTGTGAACCTGAATGCATCACGCAGACCAAATGATCTTATTTAAAGCATGTTTAGAAAGCAGAGTTGGTGTTTCCCCTCCTTCACCTGTGTCTGTCTCCTGCCTGCCTCCCCTCCGTCTGTCCTCAGGCTAAGGATCCAGGTATTCACCTGGCGAGCTGCCGCTCCCCTCTCTAATTTCTCGTTGCCCGTAGCTACAGCGCCGCGTGCCAAGTGGTGATGTATGTGCTGCAGAGAGAGAGAGAGAGAGAGAGAGAGACGGGCATGTGTGAACCTGTGTCAGAGGCGGGCCGGGCCAGACCTGGGCCGGGCTGAGCCGGGCTGGGCGAGGCTGGGTTGTCATAGTTCTCCGGGGCGGGGGGGATTCTCATGTGGTGAGGACGACACTGATATGTCAGCGATGCATCTTCTGGCATTTTCAGCGCAGATGTGTCGCTGTGCAAACCTGCAGTCTGAATTCTGAGTTTGAAGTCTTAAAGAATTACATGATAAAAAGTCTGAAGTACATGAAACATGTCTGAAATATGAGATTAAAGGCTCAAAATCTGAGATTAAAGGCTCAAAATCTGAGATTAAAGTCTGAATTCTCAGATTAAAGTCTGAATTACATGAACAAAGTCTGGATTACATGTAAAATGTCTGAAATATGAGATATGGGAAATATGAGAAGGCCCAAATTCGGAGATTAAAGTCTGAATTACATGGAAGGAAAAGTCTGAAATCTGAGATTCAAGTCTGAATTACACGAATAAAAAGTCTGAAATATGGATTAAAGGCTCAAATTCTGAGATTAAAGTATGAATTACATGAAATAAAGTCTGAAATCTGAGATTAAAGTCCAATTTATGAGAACAAATGTCCCTAATCCTCTTCCGTACTCCTCAGACACTCTAAATCAAACCCTCACACATTTCATCTTCCAAATGCCGGACAAACAAACACACTCCAGCAGTGTGAAAACCACCAGGAGGAGATAAGATAAGCAGTGACCTGATGTGTGTGTGTGTGTGTGTGTGTGTGTGTGTGTTTACCTCAGTCAATTCAGCCTCAAGACCTGTTTACAGGACGGAGTCCCGTCTGGAAGGTCAAGTTCTGGGAACGCCGAACACTCCCTGTAAAACATCTGTGAGAGAGATTAGTTAGTTTGATAAACTTAAGTTGGAGCAGCATTGATTGTCCAGCCGGGACCAAATCCACCTTCATTCAGAAAGTGCAAGAAAGTAAACTCAAAATGTAACATTTTGGCATTTGCACTGCTTGAAAAAACATAAAATCTGAGTCATCTGTGAGTCAGAGGAGGCAGATTTTGACCACGTCGAGCCACAAAGTGACTTTAAGAAGGAGATTAAATGTAAAACACAAATAAAAGACAGTTTGTTCTGGAGGTTCTGGTCTGGAGGGGGGTTTTCTGCAGGGATGGTGGTCTCAGCTGCCTCCCTGCAGGTATCCCTCAGTGGGAGGTCGCAGGGGGTCAACATTCATTAGAGCGAATGAAAGGAGAAGAGAGGGAGAGAGGGAAGGCTGCAGCGGGAAGAAAAGAGAATTCCCGGGAATATCAATGGAATTCCTGGACCGGCGCTGCGGCACGATGGCATGTGTGTGTGTGTGTGTGTGTGTGTGTGTGAGAGTCGAGGGTCCGGTTCTTCAGTCCGAGGGGGGAAATATTTGGTTTGGTCGACGCTCTCGGTGGGCGTCGGCACCTCGAGAGCAGTCGAAGTCCAGCGGCGATGAAAGCGATCGACGAGCCGAGGAGTGACGCTCGACAGAAACAACAACACAAGTCGAACACGCACACACACACACACACAGATGCTGAGACATGAACTAATAAAGACTTTGAATAACGAGTAACTTCAGTTACGAATGCTCGTGATGTAACGACGGGAACAGATCGAGTCCCCGTCACGCTCCTTATTTGGGCTTTGACGCTACTCTGCCTGACATCCTCCTTTGCTCCTGTAACAATAACTCCGCCCACTAGAGGGCGCTGCCTGGCGAGAAACGTCAGTACGGGTCGCAGTACACCGCGTTCACGGTCTCGTTAGGAGGATCCGCTCCTCGTTTCAGCCTCATCCTGAACAGTGGTCTCTGGCTTGCGTGTTGCTGACCATAATGCTAATGCTAACGAAGGTGTGTGTGTGTATGTCATTTTAGAGCGGGTGTGAACACTTTGAGTTAAGATTGCTGAGCTAACTGTCAGTAAAGGGAAGTTAATGGTTGAGGTCAAATCGGGGGGTTTTCTCAGTGTGTGTGTGTGTGTGTGTGTGTGTGTGTGTGTGCACATCATTGATGTTCAAAAGAACAAATTAGCCTCTTAGATTTCTTTGTCTTTGCAGCTGTGTGTACGGTTAATGAGTTATTTGTCTATCTAACTGTATGAATGTGTGTGTTTCTATGCAGCTTGAATGTATGCGTGTGTGTGTGTGTGTGTGTGTGTGTGCTATCGAGGGCAGGGCGGTGTGTATAGGCGTCTAATCATCAGTCTTTGATGAGCGGGGGGGAATTCCAGTCTCGCCAGTCTAATCCCCGGGTGCATGCCTTCCGCTGGCTCCCCCCCCCCCTCGTCCTCCGCCCCTTCCTCACCTCGCCCACCCTCACCTGGCTCACCTCTCCACACCTCGCTCCCTTTAGCTTGAGTTTACTGTTTTGCTACACCAACGTTATCTACCTGTGTCTGTTCAGGTCTGCAGTTTTAGCTGCTTATAGCTGGAGGAATCCTTTAGCATCATAGCATCTGCAGTTCCCAAGTTGCTAAGCTTAGTTAGCTTAGTGGTTAGCTAGCTTCTGGTTTATTTCCAAAAGCAGCGTAAGTAGCAAAGGCAGAAACTATTAAAGTGATTTTCCAGCTAAAACACGACGGTGCTAGCTAGCTATAACGGTCAAGATTGGTTGGCTAGCTTGTTATTTCCAAACATTATGTGTGTAGACATTTCTGAATGTTGGTGCAAAATGGCCGCTTTTTAAAGTCCCCATGCAGACATTTGTTTTTCCAAGCTAACATTTGAACACACACACCTTTTTTAGCCTGCTATGTTTTGTCTAGCGAGCTACAACCCCCCAAGCTAACGGTCAAGATCGGTTTGCTAGCTTGTGAAGACAGTAGACATTAATGAATGTTGGTGCAAAATGGCCGCTTTTCCAGCTAACATTTGAAGCCACACCTCCTAGTTTTATCTAGCTAACTGCGACCGACTAGCTAGTGGTCAAGTTTGGCTCAGCTAGCTTCTGGTTTATTACCAAATATGTTGAGTGTACACCTGAACTAAGATCATAATCCTGTGCTAGCTCACTGCGACCCACAAGCTAACGGTCAAGTTTCGTTAGCCAGTGGTGCAAAATCACATTTGACTGGATAATTTGACTTTTCTTGATTCTGAAGCACGTATCAATACATTTAAGAGACTTTTTGGCGTTTCCTGCCTCTTCTTGACTTCTTATTCAGCCACTGAATATTCACACCCGGTGTCAGAGCTCTACCTGTGAGCTGTCATCACCTGTCCTGTGCGGACCTCCAGCGGCAGGCCCGACTTCTGCACCCTGATTGCCGGGTTTGGGCGTGACGGAGAAAATGTGGGACGGAGGTGAAGAGAGAGTGATGGGGGGAGAGAGGGAGACAGACGGCGGAGAGAGAGAGAGAGAGAGAGAGAGAGAGTGGAGCAAATATCTGCAGCTCACTGACCTTTCTAAGTAGATTACATGCCCCGTCAGGGCCGCGGGGGTAACCGGGAGGGTCGAGCGAGGGGGCGAGCGAGCATGGAGAGACAGAGAGAGGAGAGAGAGAGAGAGAGAGAGGGGCTGTATTTGTATTTAGGAAGGTTTTTAGGTCTAAAGAGTTATGAATTATTGCTCCAAATCATCAGACGTTCTACTGTCGAGATAATAGATTAATGACGTAATAATATAGATTACACCACAATTTAGCTTGTCGTTTTACTGTGTCGTCTTAAATCGGCCTCATGGTGTAATAAAAAGGTGTTAATGCTCAAAATTAGGACATTTAAAGGCAGCGTCATTGCATTTTTTAGGATAGTAGGTGGTTCAGGAGCCCCAGATGGAGTTACAGGATGATTCACAGGACAGTAAAGCAGGAAAAAAAATAGAATATAATACATATAATAGAACTTTAGCAGGACATCACGATATGGTACAATAACAGCCTTATGTACATTTTAAATGACAGTTGAAGAAGAATTTGCACCATTTCTGTTTTATTAAACACATTAAACACTCGTGATAATAAAATATTATTATTACCAATCAATATCAGACTTTTATGTTCAAGAATAAATCGTGAGTACGTCGACGCAGCTTGCTGCTCTGTTCAATTTAAGAGATTTGTTTAATCATGCATCAATTTTGATAATTTATTTATTATTCAAGATTCCATAATCTGCTATTTTTTGGACATTTTTGATAGAAGATGAGAGTTTTGCTCAGAGAATAGATTAAATAGACGTTTTAAACAGTGTGACGTGTTTTTTCCTGAACGCTTTCGTGCATTTAAATACTAAAAAATTAGCCAAATATGACAACTGTAAGATATTTCTCGACAGACAACTCATTAAGTATTTCCTCCTGAGCTATAAGTGAACACAAGTGTATATTTTTGGTTAATTTGAGGACGTGAATGATTCTGAGCGGTTTCATTGGAGCATCTACCAAATGTTTTAAAGCTATATGAGAGCAACTGATCTCTGTCACGCTTTTCCTTTTTTTGGGGGGGGCGATGAACACATGTCGAAGAGAGAGAGATGGAGAGAGAGATGGAGAGAGAGGGATGAGTGTGGAGGATGAGGGGAAAACAGATGGATGAAGAGAAAGAGAGAGTGTGAGCTGCAGGCCCGGGCGTGGGAGAGACAGACTGCATTGAGCTGAAGCAGACCAGAGACTAATCTGGAGATTCAGGGCTTGTAAAAACACCTACACACACACACACACACACTTGACTACCCATGTGCCAGGTGTATTGAGGCGTGTACATGCGGGCCGCTAACTCGCCTTTTTTTGTGTTCGATGCCGACGTGCAACTTTTTTTCACAACACTGGTGCCTTGCTCATGAGCCTCCGCGCAGGAGGATGATAAGCCGTCACGTGCAGGCGTCGCCTCAGCTCGTAGTCGTCTGTCAGAATGCAGATCTGTGTGGCGAGAGAGGAGCTTTTGGGCTTGAAGTTGATCTTCAGATGAAGCGTTTGAGGGTTTGGATCGGTGAAATTGTGAACGTGACGTCCTCAAATGTCTCGTTTTGTCCACAACACAGTCAGTTTACATTCACTGAGGAGGAAAGAAACCAGGAGATATTCACATTTAAGAAGCTGGAATCAGAGAATTTAGACTTTTCCCCCTTTTTTCCAAGTTAAACATATCAAAGTAAGACGTGTTTGACTCTAAAATGATAAGAAATAGTCACAGAATCGTCTAAAAGTGGATTAAAGCTGCAACAGATCATTTTCATCGTTGATTAATGGTGTAAAAAGTCTCCAAATTTGACCAACAGCAGGTAACTAAAGTATATTTGAAGTACGATGGTGCAAAAACAGAGGAAAGAGCATCAAATCCTCACATTTGAGAAGCTCCAACAAGAACATATTTGCCTTTTCGTATCAGAATTCTCCTTTTTTTGGATCATTTAAGTGATTAATCAACTGATCTTCTGAGAAACAAAGAGGAAAACAAGGAGACAACTACTCACAGTCTTTGTTTTTAGATCTGTACTCACTTCTGTTGAATCAAGTATTCATAATATCGGAAAGTTTATGACAAAGACGAGTTTTACTACGTGTGTGATAGACATAAAGAGGCTTCATGTAACTGGTGTTTTGCGGTCGTCGCACAGCTCGTGCTCTGATACCTGAAGCTCTCTCTGCTGGTACTTTTCCTCCGTCGTCACCGCCGCTGTTAATCCGTCCCTGTGAGGTAACTCTGTTTTGGGAGTCGGCGTGTTTTCCCAAAACAAA
>CAEMYA010000290.1:83937-97492 GCA_903131615.1 Diplodus sargus | reverse complement strand
TTTGCTTGATCTAGGGTGCTCCTGGTCCTCAAGGTTCTCCAGGATTCCCCGGAGAAAAGGGAGACCCAGGTGATGCCATCTCTGTGAGTGGCGTACGGGGAGAGAAGGGCGACACCGGCTTCCCTGGATCACCTGGTCTGCCCGGCCTGGATGGTCGACCTGGTCGTGACGGACTGCCTGGAAATCCTGGGGCCAAAGGAGCTCCTGTAGGTGGCTTTCACTTAATCCCACTTAATGTAGATTGATCCATGATCCATTTCATGACTAATACGCGTTCAACAGGGCTCTTTGCAAGTGAAAGGAGAACGAGGACTCCCCGGTGATCCAGGTTCCCCAGGTAATCCAGGAGACAGGGGTCCACCAGGACCACCTGGGTTTGGACCTCAGGGGCCTTCAGGAGAGAAGGGTATCCAGGGTGTATCAGGAAGACCAGGAGGTCCTGGAGCACCCGGTAAGCAGAATATTTCAGCATTGTTCAACGTCATCATGGACTGCAGACACTTGAGCTGTTCCCACAACTACCTGTCATCCTTGTTTTGTTTTTTTTACCTCTTTCAACTCTATTAAAACTCTAATAGTTTTGATATTCGCCTCATAGTTTTATGCTTCTTTAATGTCCAATTAAACTACTGTTACACAAAGTACCAGTGCACTTTAATCTGCTCACTGAAACCATCCAACCATCTCTCTCCATGCAGGTGCTAAAGGTGAACCAGGCCTGTCAGTTGCAGAGAAAGGCTTACCGGGACCCAGAGGACAGGATGGAGAACCAGGACTGCCCGGCTCACCAGGTACAGAGTAATTATTTAAGTTTTGGTTTTAATGCAGTGACACATGTTTCTGATGTCTGATCAGCTTTTTTTTTATTTAACTGTTGTCAGGTAACCCAGGTCAGAATGGACAGCCTGGTTTCCCCGGTTTATCAGGAGCCAAGGGTGATCCTGGACTCCCAGGCATCGGACTCCCAGGACCCCCAGGTGCTAAAGGTAAAGACACTCCAATCAAAACTCCTCCCCCTATCCCTGTCCTCTTCATTCCTTTACCTTTACATCCTGTCTTAGTACATCTCATGTCTCCTCCACAAGTGTTCTTCCTCTATCCTCACCCTGTTTTCTTTCCCTTTCCTCAGGATTCCCAGGTATCCCCGGACAGCCAGGATCTCCTGGAGGACCAGGCAGACCTGGAGTTGATGGACTTCCCGGCCAGCCTGGAATACCTGGATCCAAGGTAAGTAGATAGAAAGATGATGTCTTGAATGGCTACTTAACTAAATGACCAGATTTAACCGTCCTACCACCCTCTGTGTGATAGGGCGAGCCTGGCTTTGGTCTTCCTGGCCCTCCAGGTTTACCAGGAGTACCTGGATCTAAAGGATTCCCTGGACTAAAGGGAGATTCTGGTTTCCCTGGCGGCCCTGGTTCACCTGGACGATCTGGATTTGACGGCGCTCCAGGATCTAAAGGTAGTCTTCATTTACAGCTTTGATGTTTTTTTAATTTACTTTCGTATGTTAAAAAAAAAAAGTACAATTACTTTCTCGTCTGTTTCTGTGTAGGCGATCCGGGAATACCTGGTACACCTGGAGCTCGTGGACCACCCGGACCCACCACCATTGGCACATTGGGACAACCTGGCCCACCTGGACCTCCTGGCCCAATGGGACCACCAGGTGAGATAAATAAACAGTGCTGTAAAAAGTACCCAACAGGAAGTTAGGAAGAAATCTGCAAAGTAACTAGTAACAAAAGTGTAATGGAGTGAAAAGTACAATACTTGCCTCGAAGATGTAGTGGAGTCGAAGTGCAAAGTAGCACAAAATAGATCTCAGTACAATTACCTCGTGTACTGAAGTACAATAGTTGAGCAAAGTTACTTTTTTTTTGTGACACTGATTTTCATTTTGGTTTATATTGTGCATGTTTGTACGTGTTAATCATTTGAAATATTTGTCAGTTTGTTTGCTGGTCACCCAGAACTGTGCATGACCACCCACGTGTCCAGTGTTTTGGGCTTGTTAAGGTGCCTGGATGTCATTTTGGTTCACTTGTTTAAACCGTGTATATCGCACACTTTCCATGTGAGCACCTGAGCACCTGTCGAGGGTTTGTGTGCTTGGTTGAGAAACACAATCACCCTTTTGGTTGGTGATCGAGGTGTGTGTACATACTGAGTTAGACTTTTGGGGGCCTCTTGTCTCTGCCACCTTTTTGTTTTTGAAGACACCATCAGCTCTCTCACTCTGTCTTGGCTGCGTCACCATCTCCCACACTCTCTTTGAACACACTCAAGGCACTTTCTTCGTGAGCACACCAACCTTAAATTCCAGTATTTTTATCTTCTCTCGCCACTTTAACCTCACGCCACTTTTCCAATCGAATGTACGCAAAAACCACAAACTAACCCACGTTCAACGAAATCATCAAATACTCTGAGCACGCACTGGTTGCTAAATCAGAGTGTTTTCGAAAAAAAAGGCGGCATCATCTAGATGTTTTAATGCATTTAATGCATTATAATCTGTTCTCCTCATCTCATTTTTGGCTTATTCCAACGCTCCGCCCTCTGCGCTTTGAAACACGCCCTCTCCCTTACCTGCGATGCTCTGACGCCAAGGCGAGAAAGGTATTGTGACCCAATACTGGTGCTGGTTGACGGCCGTTTAATAGTGTCACATTATCACACATGAGAGTTTATGATTGCGTTATACATTCAGACACACACGTTTAAAAGCATATAGTTGTATCAGCCTATATTTTGCCTGATATGCGCCAATATGAACACTTTTTTTTCCAGAGATTAAGCTGCAGAAAAAAAGATGTTTGGGTAATTTATAATGAGCCAATTCTCCGTAAAGTTAAAAGTTTCATTATCTAATCAATGCGACCTTGATATCATCATTACAGGATTCCCTGGATCAAATGGAGGGAAGGGAGACCCCGGTCCTCCAGGTCTAGACATACCAGGTCTGCCTGGAGACCGAGGATCTCCTGGTTTCCCAGGTTCCCCAGGACCAGCCGGAACCCCAGGACCTCCTGGAGGACCTGGACGTGATGGCCTGCCTGGACTGCCAGGTAAAACATGACATTTATGTCATTAATATGTAGTCATAACCTAGTAGAATAAATGTTAATACCACATATAAGAATGATGCTACAACTGATGCTACCTGGTTTTAAGCGTTAGATCTATTTTGTCAAGGAGATTTGCTCGCTGACTGACTGACTTACTAGACTGACTAGCTAGCTAATTGACCATCTTGCTAAAGCAGCTTGCTAGCTAGCTTAAGAGATAATTGATGTATGTTAGATACCAAGCGTAAAGACAAGATGTGTGAATGGGTCAAATATCAAACTTTCACACAGGAAACTGTGTGAAGCCATGTTTTTTTAACCTCAACATGATCTCTTTCTATGTTCCAACATTCTTAAATGTCCTGCAATTGAGCAGTAACTTGAGCATGATGCCTGTTATTTAGCTGGCTACCTGTCCCAGTTGTTTTGGGGTTTGCTAACTGGCTAGCTAGCTGAATACCAAGAATGCCAGTTTGAGTAATGTAGCAGTTAACTGTCTGGCTCGACTTGATGTGTGTGTGATGGACTACGTAGTTGAATATTTTGAACTAAAGGTTTTTGTTTATTCTTTGATCTAACATGGAATGTCTGACTGTCTGCAGGTACCAAAGGTGACATGGGTCCAATGGGAACTCCAGGACCTTCTGGAGGACCAGGAGGACCTGGAGGACCTGGTGCACCAGGCTTTAAAGGTATTAACATAAATTCACACACGCAGTATGTCCCAAGTTTTGAAAGGTTTTGAATTGTTAACATTTGTTAACACTGGTTTGGAGTATCCAAGCCGTTAAAAAGCATATAAAAGCATATTGTATCCCAAAGGAATAATTCATGATTTTTTCACGTAAGTAAATATCTGTGTTGTTACTTCTGTGATAACATAAAGGGAACTCAACAGCCGTTTCAAAAAGTGCACAAAGGGACAACAACAATGAGAAATAACAAATACATCACAAAAATGCCAGAGTAAAGAAAAATAAGGAGCTAAAGATCTCTGATTCTCATGTTCTTCTCTACAGGTGAACCTGGATTCCCCGGCAGAGACGGCACACCCGGCGGTCCCGGTGGTAAAGGAGAGAGAGGCGACCCAGGTGTTGCGGGACCTCCGGGACCCACCGTGACATCATCAGTCACAAAGGGAGAAAAAGGAGACCCTGGACTATCAGGTACAGAGAACACCTTCTCTGTCTCCCCTCGAGTGATTTACATTTTGTCTTAAGCCTTTAGAGCTTATTACAATTCTCACCATTTTATTAAATACACACTGTACTTTTTGTGTGTGGTGTCCAGGTTCACCAGGTTTTCCAGGTCAGAAAGGCATCTCTGGTCTCTCCGGTGATCCTGGACTGCCGGGATCAGATGGACGCCCTGGACTCCCCGGACCACCAGGTGTGTACCTCCTTACTCACACACATATTAAATCACTCATAATGGTGCAAGTAGATTTCTAATGTACTGTTTCAATTGTGCAACAGGTCCTAAGGGAGATTCTGGCATCCCAGGAGGCCCAGGCAGTCCTGGAGGTTCAGGAGCTAAAGGCGGTATGGGAGAAATGGGAATACCAGGTGGGTTTGAACATCTCGTATCTCTCTGTCAAGTCTTTGTTATCCAGTTGGTGATTCGCTGAAAGCTTTCCCCACATGTCTTCTAAAAACTGGATGAAATATTGAAAAAGCTCTGAAATTAGTTTTTTTTGGAAAATATTTTAATCCAACACAAATACAGGTTATATTTTACATCCTGTAGACATGCTTATATCTTATTTCTAATGATAAACAACACCTCAGGATAATTTTACATGACCATGTACCAAACAACTAATCAGTGCTGATAACACTCGGTATGCAAAAAATGACTTCTGGGCCTCTCTGCCACATATGTCTGGCAAATGTTGGCCCAAGGAATAAAAGCGTCGTTGGATGGACGTGGTATGGAAAGCGTTTGCTAATTGGGTAGACGTTGGCGAGGTGACGGTTTTTGGTCGACATCTCACCAAAGTCTTTCCAGTTATCAAACACTCTCCATACTAAGTCTCACTGATGTAACTTGCGCCGACATCTGTAAGACTTGTGTCTGGATCAAACAGGATAAATTATAAATACTGATGTTTCATTTTGATAATGTCACAGGGCCATCAGGGCAGAAGGGTCTACCAGGTCAGCCAGGAAGGTCTGGAACCCCAGGACAGCCGGGAGGACCTGGTTTCCCTGGAGCCAAAGGTGAACCAGGCTCTGCCGGAGTTGGACCACCCGGACCATCTGGACTCAAGGTACAGGACGCGACAACTGAAATGTCCTTAGTTCAGAAAAAGTAGAATTTTAAGTTGACACGTTTTATTCGTGTCTCTTACAGGGTGAACCTGGCCAGCCAGGGTTCCCGGGAACTCCAGGACTGAAAGGAACTCCAGGATCACCTGGTCTCCCAGGTTTACCAGGAGGGCCAGGTACCAAAGGTGACCCCGGTCTGCCCGGATTCCAAGGTAAATCTGACATTTGACAGGTTCAAGAATGACTCTCAGCTGGTGACAAACGTGAAGCACATATTTGATACTATATACTATACTAACTATACAGTAAGAAGTAAGAAACATTTATAAAATAAGTGGTATTGGTGATATTGGACAGTAATTTTGTACTCAAAGCAACATTTACTGACATGTTGACCATCTCCTGTCAGGTTCTCCCGGTGTCCCCGGCCCCAAGGGTCTCGATGGTGGGCCTGGTGGCTCAGGTCTTAATGGAGCTCCCGGCAGACCAGGAGAGCCTGGCCGACCAGGAGGACCAGGGTTGCCAGGAGAGAAGGGTCAGGCCGGTCGGGACGGGATCCCAGGACCAGCCGGAGTGAAAGGAGAGCCTGGTGAGTCACTGCCCGACATGTCTGAAAGAAATTATCCTTACCTATCCATGTAGTATACTCAGTATGTATTTGATTTCCTTCGCTTTCAGGTCTTCCTGGTTATGGTGGTCCTGGTCCATCTGGTCTTCCAGGCTTGCCAGGTGAGTAACCACCCATTATATGTAAAAAAAAAACCAAAAACATTTGTTATTGTCTCTGTACTGATAAGACAAACTCTACTTCATTTCTCACTAGGTTCGAAGGGAGACCCAGGTCCTCCAGGAGGACCTGGCACACCTGGTTTCCCCGGCACTAAAGGAGAGGCTGGTTTCCCTGGCTCTCCTGGGCCTGGTGGCAATTCCGGCCCTCCTGGGCCCCCAGGACTTGCTCTGCAGGGCCCCAAAGGACTCCAAGGTCCTCCTGGACCACCCGGAAGAGCAGGTAAAGTACTTGGACTTACTATTCGTCATCACATGTACTGCCAGAAATTGCTGCCTGGTTTTCTTATCGGGGGTTTGTTTTACCCAAGATGGGTGATGGGTGTTTATTATGTAGGATTTCCAATTCATCTTAGGTCAGGGCCTAAGTTAAGTTAACAGCATTATCTAAATGATCTTAATGCAATTAACCCTGTTAATCTGGATCAGTAAACAGGATAAAGAAGCACACTGCCAGATCCTGGCTTCACTTACTGTAAAAGCACAAAAGTCAGAGAGTTAAAGATTGCAATATAGGTCTGGCCCAGTGACAGGCCATGATGGCGCTTACACTCAGGCCAAATGCAACAAACAGTTGTGATCCACAGGTGGTCCAGATCTGGTAGTCACACAGTCTATATGAGGCCCTGAAATAGCCATATCTCAGCCAACGGTGTGGCCAAGCTCATCCTAATGCCTCCCTTTGTTGGACATGGGATTCAATTTTGTTAATTTAGAGAAAACTCACGATTGCCGGTGGATATTGTGAAAACCAGACAGCAAATGACAGAACCTGCACTTTAAATGTGAATGCTTTCATCTCAATGTCGACTGATTTGCATGGGACATTGTTGCACCACCAGCGGCCTGTTTGAGCACCACCTGTCCAGTCAGTGTCAACAACACTTATGATAAAAAGTTTGCCATGCACACTCCTCCACTCCCCCCTCCGATCCTTTTTCACCAGGAAGCATTGGGGTGCTCCTCACACACCAATCACTGTTTGTCACTGGGGGTTTGACCATCCCCGCCCCCCAAAAAGAGCATGTGTTTATACCACTTTGTTTTCATTATTCAGTTTTTTCTTTCATTCCCCAATCCATCGGTCCTCATGTCTCCTCACACCCTTTGCCCTCTTCTCATGATCCCATAATGGGGGGGGGGACTGTAATCTATCCATCTCTCCACAGCCATGAAGTTTGTGTGTTTATGTCCTGCTGTGGACATTGTAACAACATGACGTGTGTGTCAAATGTTTGTGGTCACGTTCAGTTATGTTAAAGAAATGTTGGTGTGAAACAGCTGAGCCTGGGGCAAACAAAAGACTTTCAACTACGTCTTCAAAATGTTCATGATAGTTCATGATACTAACCATAACCCCTTACCCTAAATTGTATTTAATGGAATTCATTTAAAAGACCCTTGAAAAACCTGCTTTGGTTTTGCTTAATTGTAGTGATGTTCGATTTTACTCTGAAAATAACTTGGTGGCAATGATGTATAATAATGGATGAAATAATGTAATGGACCCATAGAAAACCAAACTTTACCCTTATTTCTCTATTACAGTGTTCTTGTCCTGCTGAAAAAAAAGAAAAAACAGTGTTTAAAACACTTAAAAAATAGTTAACCTAAACAATAATTGATCAAGTTGAGAGTATTGGGGTTTGCCTGTGGTTCAGCTGCTCCGAGTGTGTTTCGTCCCACCAATCAGTCATCTGCATGGGCACTGTTTGTCCCAACACACACTTAAATGTACACATGAAAGCAAGTGTGACACAATGCTGGGAATAATGGACAAGGAAAATGCAATTGAAAAATTCAAAATCAAGAAATTTAGAAAAGTATGTTATTCATTGGTAGGTTAACATGCAGAAATTGTTGGTAATTTTCCATGTCTAACGTGTCAGTGAATTTACTCCGCACATGTGAAACTGCAAAAAAAACTAATGTAAATACATCGTGAGATCAAAATGGCATCATGCATAGCACTCTAATGTCGAGCTGATTTTATCGTTTTATGCTAAAATCACTCCTGTTAAGAAGCAGTTGTTGTAGCTGTAAAATATCAAATGAAATATATATAACTCAATAGTAAATTCCAGCACTGACGACACAACCCAGCACTGTGTCAGGCTTGTAAAAAAACAAAAAAACTTGTCAAGGTGACAAAATGAAGCTATTTTACTTCCTGTTCCCTGTGGCTTGGCCCCACCCACTTGTGGTGTGGCCCCGCCTCTTGATGTGATGACACGTGCATCCGGCTGCCGCAGGTCCCTCAGGTCAGATCAACGGCGTCCAGACTTCCTCTGCACGTTCCTTCCAGCACCACCAACTGAGTTTAACACCACGTTTTCTGATCTAGCAGGAACAAATTTCACCCGGGAAATCACTGCATTTTCTACTTCTACTTTCTAATCACTGTCTTCTTTCACTTTTCATGCACACTGATGGTAGTGTAATGCACCTTCAACAAGTAAGCACCCTCTCTCTGAAAACATTTTTCCAGATCAAATCAAATTAACTTCAAACTCACAGTAGTTTTGGCACAATTAGCATGTTGTCTGGATCACATATAGGTAACCGTCAAATACAAATCTAACACAAAAACACCAAATATAACTAACTCACTTGAAGCATCAAATCATTGTTTTTAGTTTTCAGATCATACTGTAATTCCAGATCTGTTTGATTTTTACTGAACTTTTTTATTTGTACATAAGCGTTGAATATTTTGAACACTATGGCTCCCCTGGCTAGCAATAGTAGTAGCAGTAGTATTACTAGCAGTAGTAAATTTGGTATCATCAGTAGCAGTCATGGAACCAGAAGTAGCAGATACAGCTGTGGCTCAGGAGGTAAAGTGGGTCGTCCAGTAATCGGAAGGTCGCTGGCTAGATAGTAGTAGCAGCAGATACGGTCTTAGTAGAGTACTAATAGTAGCAATAGTTCTTACAGTAATCCGTTGGGTACTACTAGTAGCAGGAGCAGTAGCACTAACAGCAGTGGTAGTGCCAGTAGTAGCAGCAGCAGTAGTCAGTGTAGCTCAGGGGGTAGAATGGGTACCATCCAGTAATCGGAAGATCGCTGGTTTGATTCCCGGCTAGTAGTATAGCAGTAGAGTATATTAAGACTACTATGGAAGTAGTAGTAATCAGAAGGTCGCAAACAAATAGCAGTTCCTAAGGAGCTTTGGTTAACACCTCGACAAAAACTATTCTGGTTAGTCAGACTGTGTTTCTGTACTGATGCTTGCTTCTGTCTAAACCGCCTCTTCTTTTTGCCCTGTGCCGCCAACCCTACTCCGCTTTTCCTGGGAATTCTGGGAACCCTAGGTCCTCCAGGTTAGACTCCAGTGGTTTGATGGTTGTGATATGTGCTGTGGTACATGTATCTCATGCTCATTTAACCTTTCTTTACTCCACAGGACAGACTGGACACACAAATGACAAAGCACATTTACATGTTTAGTCTAATTGTGTCACTTTTGTACTTTTGTTACTCAAAGTTTTATTCTGATGTCATCTCGCAATTGTCGGGGGAACAAAATTGTGTTTTTCTTTTCTTGTCTTTCTCCTTTTTCTTACTAAAGTTTCTCTGAGATAAATGCTATGTCGGAAACAAATCATCAAAAGATACAACCGAAATTAAAAGGAACATTTGGGCTCAATATTGCTAATAGTATGACCTATTATTCCTGAGAAATACACCATCTTTTATCAGACTTCAATTTCATATTTTCTTTGCCAGTTTTGTAAATATGGGGAATATATAAATATACACAGTTGCACAGTTGATCTGTAAAAGGCTGCACAGATAATATCATATGCAGATGATGTGCTGCTGTATTTGTTTATTTCATGATTCTGTTCTGGTCTGGTTCAGCTCAGTTTCCATTTACACAGTTAAAAATATGAAGCAAGACTACACTTGCTCAACCAGGCAACCACCACACTGCGTGTTCTTAAACACTAACCTGATTTCTCCCTGTTAAATGGAAACCAAACTGATCCTAGAGGGTATATCATAACAAAAGACTTCTTGTGCAACCATCTTGTGTTGTTTCTCCATCATTCTGTACCTCATTTTTTACTTTTCTTGTCTGCTAATGAAGGTCCACCTGGCCCAGAGGGTCTCCGTGGGCCAGCAGGAAGTGGCGGTGTGAAGGGAGAGAAGGGTATTCCCGGTGCTCCTGGCCAGCCAGGCTTCCCCGGATCAAAGGGAGATCCTGGTTCTTCTGGATTCCCGGTAAGATCATTTTGTTATATTAGCTAGATTTGGTGCCTTGAACTTGGGAATCTCTAAGAGAGAAAAACGTGATCCTGAGCCTGAGATGTCTCTTTATTACCAGGGTTCACCCGGTCTTCCCGGTGCTACTGGTGTGAAGGGAGATATCGGTCTGCCTGGTGTTCCTGGCTTCCCTGGTCAGTCCACGATACTATAACAATATTTTCTCATTGTTCCCTCTATCCAGAAATGTATTTTTATGTTATGCTTCCATGTTAAAGTTATGCTTCCATGTTAAAGCTAAATTAATTGTTTCATGGGTATGTTTGCCAGGACCAAAGGGAGACCCAGGAATTCCTGGTGCTGCTGGTCTTCGTGGTGATCCTGGAGATGTTGGACAAACAGGTGCGTGAACACATATACCTTTTTCATACAGTGAATAGTGAGATGAGCGACATACATACAAGATCACTCACTTTCACACTGAAATTCTGTTGAATTCAACACAAAACATTGAGATTTTCCTTTAAAAACTTGTTAGATTAATTCAAATGGATTATTTTCTACCTCTAGGACCTCCTGGGGACCCTGGTGTTCCTCCGGCACCAATTGTGGTGAAGGGAGAGCGAGGACCACCTGGTCCTCAAGGCCTGCCTGGTGGTCGAGGACCTCCTGGTTCTCAAGGACGTGATGGACTTCCAGGTGGGTAATTGTGGACTCTGGACATGGTGAAGGTCAAAAGACAGTGCATAAGAATACATTTAATATTGTCACTGGGATGCCGTTGATCCTGAGTCTTAGTGATGTTGACATCCGTGTCTAACCTTTTTACACTTACATTTAGGACATTTAGCAGATGCTTTTGTCCAAAGCGACTTTTTAAATTTAGAGTATTTCCAGCATCAGATATGGTTTGGTCATCTAACAAAGAGGACTCTTGTTTTTCACTGCTCTCAGGTCAGCCTGGTGAACCTGGAGATTCCGGTTTGGAGGGCCCTCCTGGCTTTAGCGGTCCACCTGGTAGGAAGGGAGACAGTGGACCCGCCGGTCAACCTGGTGAGTGGAACAGTCAAACCTACAGACTGAATCATATCATTCATCAGTCACGAACCATCACATCGCACCTGGCTCGGCCTTTTGATGTGGTGCTATGGTTTAAAATTTGCTCTTAATGGACATTATAGCTGCCCATTTCTAAAATATCCCTATTCCCTGATTGTAGGTCAGGCTGGCTACCCTGGTCCCCCTGGTTCAGATGGTCCACAAGGTATTCCCGGTCCACCAGGATCAGTGTCTGCGGCTCATGGCTTCCTCATCACCCGCCACAGCCAGGGTCAGGATGTTCCCTTCTGTCCTGAGGGAACTAACGTCATCTATGACGGTTACTCCCTGCTCTATGTGCAGGGTAACGAGAGGGCACACGGACAGGATCTTGGTACGTTAGCAAGATGCTGCCTCACATCTAAAAGGGTTTACGCTACAATCTCATTGTATCAAAATCACTTCATATATTTTATCTTCTAGGCTCTGCCGGCAGCTGTCTGCGCAGGTTCAGCACCATGCCCTTCATGTTCTGCAACATCAACAATGTCTGCAACTTCGCCTCCCGCAACGACTACTCCTACTGGCTGTCCACGCCTGAGCCCATGCCCATGTCCATGGCCCCCATCACCGGAGAGAGCATCAAGCCTTTCATCAGCAGGTAAGGATGGAGGCAAGGAAGAAGAGGAAACCGGTTGGATGAGGTTGGATGCAAGTGGTTTGATTATATTTCTGTGTGTGTGTCTAGGTGTTCAGTATGTGAAGCTCCAGCCATGGTGATTGCAGTCCACAGTCAGACAATCCAGATTCCCTCTTGCCCTGCGAGATGGGAGCCTCTGTGGATTGGTTATTCCTTCATGATGGTAAGACAAAACACCTATACCCACCGCTACTTGTCCTCAGCACCTTCTCTAACTTACCCTTCAGCATATGGCACAGTTCATCTATGCACTGCAGTACATAACCAGAGTTCCCCCCTCCGTCCACAGCACACTAGCGCAGGAGCAGAGGGCTCCGGTCAGGCCCTGGCCTCCCCCGGCTCCTGCCTGGAGGAGTTCCGTAGCGCTCCCTTCATCGAGTGCCACGGCAGAGGGACGTGCAACTACTACGGCAACTCCTACAGCTTCTGGCTGGCAACTGTAGAAACCTCAGAAATGTTCAGGTACGGATACACAACCAAGCAGGACGGTTTAGTTGTTAGAGGTCACTTTCCTGTGACGTATGTGGCAACTATGTGAAATCTAAAACAACATTTTTCAATACCTCGTTCTGAAACACTATATTACAGACAGTCACTGGGGGTGAATGTGTGTTATTGTATTGGGCAAACTGCATTTTGCAGAAACATACAAGCCAACACGTTCTTGCAAATGGTTTCACAAAAAAAATCCCATCTATCCTTAGAGTTATCCCGAGCATAACCACCCTTACCTTTTGCCCCTTACAGGAAGCCCCAGTCGGAGACTCTCAAGGCGGGTAACCTACGGACGCGCGTCAGCCGTTGCGTGGTCTGCATGAAGAGTACGTAACGGCACACGGCGGGGGACGCCTGATCGACAACAAGAGATGATTGGATGACGGGGGACAAGTAGGGGGGTGGTGGTCACAGCGACGGATAGGCCGTCATCGTGGTGACAAAGTGGAATTCCAATGGTGCATTGTCTTCCGGAAAAAAACGAAACAAAACAAAAAAAAACTACAACTAAAACTATGGTGCTACTGTGCGACACAGCTTCTACATAAAAAAAAAAAGAAAAGAAAAAACTGACGAAAATAAATCTTACATTTAGTCTTTGTTTTTCTTAAGAAGTACCTCAAAACGACAGCAGAGCAAAATCCACTAAATGGTGCCATGATGGATGCGCGACAACAAAAAGTGCATTTTTCATTTCTTTGCCCTTCTTTCCCAAAAGGATCAGTTTCCTTTCATCTAAAAACAAAAAAAGAAAATCACTTTTTTTTCGACGTTGTTGCAACAAAAATGTGATCCTGTACATCCATTGGTAGACAGAAGTGCTCCTTTTTTTATTTTTATTTTGTTTGTTTTTCGGCCTTATTGATGAGGAGTGGATGGTCTCGGCACTTTGACTTCGGAACATCCAAGATGAGAGATGCACTGACGATGAGCTTTCCTTAGTGAGACTGACAGCCTTTTTTTTTTTTTTTTTTTTTTTTTTTTTTTTT
>CAEMYA010000290.1:26833-56796 GCA_903131615.1 Diplodus sargus | reverse complement strand
TGAACCTGCTGGCAGCGACTAAAAACAAAAGTACACACAGACAGACGGACAAACACAAACACACACAATGGGATGTGCTTGAGCGCTTTGAGTGCCAGTTGATCTCCTGTGCGAGCGAGCACACATTTACCACACACACACACACACACACACACACACACGCGCGCTCTTTCATCTCCGCTCGGCACCACGATAAACAAATGAGTCAGTCGGCGCTCGCAGAGAATCCTGACTCATGCTCATGCGTGCACACACACACACACACACACACGAAGCGACAGTAAAACGGTGATTCGGGGAGGAAGCGAGGGGGAAAAGCAGGGACGAGATGAATATAAGAGAGGACGAGTGGGTGAAAGAGACGATGAGACGATCAAAGAGGAAGCGAAAGACCGACTCTTTCTTTTTCCGTCCCCCGAGCTCGTCTGCGACCCCGACTGCAGACCGAAACATCAGCGCTGACGCACACATCCACGTCTGGACTTAACATTAAGTAACCGAGCGCTGTGCTGTGTCAGAGCGTCTCTGTGTTGAAAAAAACATCACGTACAACCGACTGTACTACTACAGGAACAACATACTATTATGAGATATAGTCTGCGTCAGCGATAATGCCCCGATGAGGCGTCCGTTATTAGGAACGACGTGGAGGCCAGAACTGTCCAATGGAGTCCGATCAATAAGACAGCTCACAACAGTATTTGTGGAGTCATCTCCTAAATGTCTGGTACATCACATGACAACTTTAGCAGTCAGTGGGGATGTTATATTGACTAATTTCACTGATGTTTAAACAAAGCAGCCTCTAATCATCCCTTGCAGTCAAAAGAAGATCTGAGTAATGGCTGAAAGACAGTAAACAGGTTACATACTTGATGATTTGTCAATCAGATTTGTTGATCTAAGTGCTTTGGATCTGTGGTAAAGACATAAGTATCAGGGATTATCAAGTAAATAAAGTGGAGAGGAAGAGTACTCAAACATGTACTAGTAAATTGTACTTTTTTGGGCTGTTTATTGCCAATAATCAGCATTTGCTACTGAAAAAAAACCCTCTTATGTATATACAATCAAACTTCTAATGACTAGTTCACTTCATTATATTAAATCAGATGATTTGTGCTATTAACAACCAAAATGTTGCTTCACTTAAGGGTGGAAAATAAGGAAAACACATGTTTTAAAAGTGTCCCTATCTGGTATCCTACAATCTGACTAAGCCTTTTATAACAACAACTTCTAATGAAAGTCATGTAGTTACAGTTTCATGTACTTAATCCAGAATCCAACCTTGAAAACACCTCATAAAAAAGGTGTTTAAGGGACTTCCAGCACCAGAACAAACGCTGTAACCCACTGCCAGATTACTGCACCTTAATGTGTTTTGCCATCATACTAACCGCTGCTGCTGGCGCTGCACTCCGCCGTGTTTTGTACACACGAATATACTTTTTCAAAAGATGTAGAAAAGTGTCTCAAGTGACAGCCCGACAGCAGACAAAAGGCTGCGAAACACACAAACACCCACGCGTTGGTACACTCGGCGCACACATGCTGACACAAAGAAAAACAGCGGCACGTGCACAGACAGGCACAGAGAGAGAGAGAGAGAGACACCACCGGCTACAAAGACAGGAAGTCGGTGCTTTTTTTGGGCGATTCGGTCCGCACTTGACCTCAGATAAACCTCGGTTCATTCGGCGAGCTAATTGTCTACCCGTCTGCCTGCACACAACACACACGCAGACCTCAAGATGAACCACATATTGGTGCCACTTCCTGTTACGGCCCAGACTTCAGTTCCCTGGACAGATGCCTTCAAAAGACAACGTCTGGCTGCTCAAAAGCGCCTGAACGCAGCCTTGTCAAGATCACAGAGACCTGATCCAAAATAGACTCACTAGAGGAGCTGCAAATTGATATAATGCGACTAATAATAGCATACGGCACTTAGGGGTTATTTTGGATTTCGGCGAGGAAAAAATATCCTCAACACTTGCTCTCTTTTACTCACACATGAAAGCTCAATCGCACAAAGCGAGAAACTGTGTTTTTCTTTATGTAGGCCGGCTGCTGTGGCTGTGCGAACTCCAGAATGCAAGATTTAACAATCGAGTTTGAGTACGAAAGTAGGGAAGAGCCTTCAAAACAAGCTGTCACGTCGCTTGGCGTGCGTGTTTACTCACCCTTGGTTGTCGTGGTGACTCCATCTGATTTGGTGAAGTCTATACTGGCATAGGCTCCGTTCTCCAGCAGAGGCACCGTCCCTGCCGCCGCCACTGCCGCCGAGCTCCCGTTGCTGCTACCGGCTCCCGACGTCACGGCTCCCATGTTACTCCCGTCCTCCCTCAGCTCCAAGGCAATGTAGTTCAGGCCGTTCTGGTAGCCCACAGACATGTTCCTGCACATTCTACCTGCTCCGGCCCCCGAGGAGGAGGAGGACGAGCCGGAAGCGCCCATTTCTTGGGATCTGACTGGGGCGTGGTGAGCAGGCGAGTCCCCTGAACCCTCCAAGGACACCCACACGCTGTCAAAAGATGCCGAGCTGGACCATCTGGAAGCCTGACCCTCCGTTAGGTAAGATCCGTTGGGGGCCGTGGGGTTGACCAGCGTGGGGTGGGCGGCTGAGGACGAGGAGCCGAGACCTCCTCCAGAGGGAGTTGAATTAGAGGAGGAGGTGGAGGAGAAGGTCTCAGAGCTGTGTCTCCTCCTGCCTTGCGGGTCGGCCCGAACCACCTTAGGTTCCAGCTGCTGTGTCGGCGCCCTGCCCGGGCTCGACGGAGGGAGGGGAGGGGAAATGGACGAGGAGGAGGCGGGGGGAGCGTGGCCGTAATGACCCTCCATCACACAGAGATGCTGCAGCATGGCGGTGGGGCTCGTTTGCGTCCTCTCACCTCTGCTGAGGTTAAAGGTCATGTCCGTGTAGTCGTCCCCCTTTGACCGCCAGTGACCTCCGGCAGGGACTCCGGGGGAGGCCAGCGCCCCAGGATTGCTAGCCAGGGGTCGGATATAGCTGGGTGGGTTCCAGGGGGCTACAAGGCTGGGTCTGGGGGACTGGTTTTTACCCAGACACCCAGCGCTGTCCTGCTGGTCTGCCCCGACCTCCACACTCATATAGTCCTGGTGAGTTTGGGGCTGGGGAGGGGAGCGACGGTGGTCACTGGACCCCAGG
The DNA here is from genome assembly GCA_903131615.1 of Diplodus sargus. Lineage (NCBI taxonomy): Eukaryota > Metazoa > Chordata > Actinopteri > Spariformes > Sparidae > Diplodus > Diplodus sargus. The sequence continues at coordinate 53,624 of CAEMYA010000290.1, read as the reverse complement.
GAAGGCGCTTCGTCTTGGGCAGAGAGAGGGTAGGCGGGGGGCTGTTGTTGGTGCGGGTAATGATCCCCGAACTCAATGTTAATATACTCTCCGGGGCTGGAGGGCCCTTCAGATGAGCTGACAGTGGCAGGGACTGAGGTGGAGGTGCCTGCAGACGCTGTGGAGGGCTCACTAACCCGCAGCGGGCCGTGGAAACTTCTTCGGCCTAAAGGGAGGCGGTTGGGCCTCACCACGCGTCGGTCAGCCATTGCTGCGGTCGTATGGTGAGCCCCGTAAGGCGGTGGTGGGTGAGAAGGAGTGGAGGTGCTACTTCCTCCTCCGGCCCTCTTCTCTGGGGTTGACATGGAAGCTGTGGCAACTGATGAATATACTGGCTTGGCAGGAGAACTCATGGGAACATACTCGCCATACTCCTTCTCATCCCTCTCTCTGGTGGGGGCCTTGTAGGAGCGAGGGAGGGAGAAATAAGGGCTGTAAGATTTGGGGGTATTCTCGGGCGTGCCAGGGGTGTAATACCCACCGCTCCCTTCATTTGAGAGCTTGCGCCCCCCGCTGCTGCTGTATGACATGTCCATATATTCTCCATTCTCTGGCCTCTCCGCTATGCTGTCACCCCCACTGGCACCTGCCGTGCTGGAGCTACTGTGAGGGCTGGGGGAGGCCTGACCAGGAGACGGGGAGCTGCCGCTGCCCCCTGGGAGCATCATCATGTAGCCGTGGGAGTCCGTGGAGGATTGAGACTGGAGCTGATGGTGGGCTGAGCGGGGACCTAAAGCTGGGCTGTGAAACTGAGGAGAGTGGGAGATGGGATGGGAGTAAGAGCTGGGTTGCATAGGCATGTAGTCGGGAGGAGTGTCCCGCGGCGACGCGGCCACGCCGCACATCATGGGCATGTAGCCGCTGTCTTCCTTGGCAGAGGAGGAGGAGGAAAGGGGCGGGCGCTCGCCACCGGCCTCCGTCCGGGAGAGCGTGGAGGGACGGCTCTGCTGGCTGTGCTCGGAGCAGGAGCTGTAGTCAGAGCGGAGGGAGGAAGAGGAGGACGACGGGCCGCCGCGGAGCAGCCCACTCCCGAATGGCAACACGATATCTGACCCCTCCTCCAATGAGAAGTTGGTCTGGGTCATTTTCTGGTAAACCGCCACTCCAGAACCGCCGGTTGCACCGCCAGCTGGTCTGGAGAAAGAGTGAGTCCTCCTCCTCAGCGATGATGAAGACGACGTCGACAAGCGCTCATCCTCCGTTGTCGACGTGCTCTCGTCTCGTGGCGTGTCGCCTCCGCTGTTGTTTCCAGAGCTACCACCGGCGCCGAACACCTCCCGGTTCCAGCCCATGGCCATGTAATCGTTTAGACAGTTCTCTTCTCTGATTGGTGGCGTGTTGCCGAGGGAGTCGGGCGTGTTACTCCGCACCCGGAAGTACCGGAAATCACCAGGACTGGAGCCGTACTCGTCTGACGAGTTGAAGCCGCCGTCAGACGGAGAGCCGCATATCGAGGCGCTTGATGGGCGGGTGAGGGTGTCGGAGACCGAGCCGTGGCCGCTGCTGGAGGAGACGCTCACCGGGCTGGTGGTGGAGGGGAAGTGGGAGACTGGCAGCGAGGCAGAGCGGGCGTGGTAGGTGGACGCCGACCCCGGGATGGCTCTGACGTAGCGTCCGCCGCCGGTGCTTGTGCCAGCGTTTCCTGTGGCGACGCCACTTCCGCTGCTGCTGCCACCGCCTTCCTGGCGGCCATGATGGGCACGTGCGGAGTTGAGGTGAACCAGACTTCCTGTAGCGGAGCGGAACGGCCGGTTCATCGTCCCCTCGCCCTCACTGGATGTCCTGAAGCGATAACCACTCGCCCCAGAGCTCTTACTTGACGGCGGCGTGCCAACAACCGACTCTGTCCTCGACCGCCGCTGCAGTCCCGTCTGGCTCGGTGGCAGGTTGCCCAGGTGGCGCCGTGTTGTGATGAACGGCATGGGGTTGGAGCCCGACGACTGGCTCTTACTCCTGGGCCGAAACTCCGCAAAAGCCTTCAGGGCTTTCATCGTCTCCAGGATGGTCTCGTGCATGTTCTGGGCCACGACCGAATCGTCCACCTGCATCCAGATCTCTCCCGGCCCGATGGAGGAGGAGCGACCCACCTCGATGAAGAAAAAGCTTTCCGAGTGTCCGCAGCGTCTGATGTTCATCAGCTGGAGGTTGACGCAGGGAGTTTCAGAGTTCAGCTTAACGAGGTGAATGGTTTTAGTTGAGAGGCAAAGCCGGTAAACACCTGTGAGGTTTTTAGTTTGACCCAGTCCTTTAGGCTTCACGTTCACCTGCCACACCTCTTTGAACACAGTACCGGGGGTGACTGTACCGTACCCGTCATCCAGATCATCTGAATCCAAGTGCCCTTTTTTGCCCTCGCTCATCAGCTCGCTGACAGCCACGTACCAGTCCTCTTGCTCCTGCTCGTTCTCGGCCACAATGGCAAAGTACTCGTCCTTAGTATAAAGGGCAATGAGGTGTTTGTTTTTGGAATCCGCCCTTTTGTTTACCGTGAAGCACTGGTAGAGGTAAATAACCCTTTTCGGGGGAGAAGGGGCGACCGCTCCGCCGCTGGCGGCGGCCGCGGCAGCAGAGCGCAGGCTGTTCCTGAATTTCTTCTCGCTGTCGTAGTACTCCAGGCGGCTCGGCCCGAGGTGGCTGGCCGCCCGGAGCACGAAGAACCTCTTGTGTCCGTGTTTCTGCTTTCGTAAATAGCCACATTTGCGTATATCGTCCACAGCGTCCGAGGGGTTGGCGACGCTCACCGCCGCGTATACATGGCTGCTGCCGCTAGCGGCGGCGGAGGAGGAGGAGGAAGCGGCGGGGTCCTCGGCGGCGGCGTGTACCTGGCTGAGAGACGAGGAGGAGGCTTTCCTGCCCGGGGACTCTGCGATGTTCTCTCCGGGAAGATGCTGCTGCTGCTGCGGGGCCAGCTGGTAGTGATGCTGCTGTTGTTGATCCTTTGGCGGGTGGTGGTGGTGGTGGCTGAGGTGTTGTTGATGGTGGAGGTGGTTGGAGGGCGGTAAATGTTGATGGAAGCGAGAGCCGCCGCCTCCTCCTCCTCCTCCACCGCCGCCGCCACCGATATTAATTAACGGGGAAGGGGGTTCCCCGACCGAGCCGTCTCCGTTCGCGGTGGCGGCCGCGGATTTCGTCCCCACGTCCCTCTGCTGCGTCTCCACCATCAACATCGCTGCCTTGCCTTCCTGGTAATTCGTGAAATTTGCCATCAGAGAACACAATCAAAGGTCACTTTACTAGCAAGCTAATCCGAGTGGACCTAGACCCCATTCTTGTTTTGGGAGACGAGCTCCCGAGTCCGGCTAGGCCAGCTAACGTTGACTCGCGCGGCTCAGATTTGCAATCCTCGCGGACCGGCGTCGTTATTCCGTTACGAAAAAAAAACAAACAGAAAAAAAACACAAGTCCCTTCGCCCGGTAAAGCAGCGGGTGCTCGTGCTCCAACGCGGGCTTTCTTCACGAAATGAAGCCCACCGTGTGCAACATGACCACGTTCGGCAGTTGTTTCTATAATCGGGAGGCTCCGGCTAGCTCGGTTAGCAATCCGTTCCCTTCTCCTCCTGTACACATCTCTACGGGCCAGAGCACAAACAACACATGACCCTCTGCGTCACCGGCCCGACGGGAGGAACAAAGACGCCAGCGCGGCCTCCGATTGGTCCGTCATTTTGAGTGACGTTTCTTGACAGGAGTCCAAACCAATCGCGGCGGGATATTAGTGCCTTGCGTCAATAGCTCGGACCAATCGCGTCGCGGGGAGTTTTGTTGAGGTTAAAAATAGGCGGTGACTTTTTAGGGCTGATCCAGAGACAGTTGTTAGGATGTACAGCCGCTGTTTAGAGACTGGTGCCGGCTGATCTCAGACCTGTAGACGAGCAAAGAGCCACCCAGAGTCTTCCCCTTGTCTCTGAGAGCACATTTTAGTCTTGGGTCAAGTTGTAGATATTATTTTACACCTTATTCGGATTTGTGTTATATAAAACATTATCAGGAGGTACATTTTAAACTTAAATGTATATGTTATATTATATAAAATCATTATCTGGAGATGCATTTTGTTTTTACTTACATTATATAATATGTAATTTACATTTAGAATTTTTTTTTTTACCTAAATGCATATGTTATATTATATAATCTTTATGTAGAGATACATGTTATACTTAAATCTATGTTATATTGAATAATATAAAGTACAAAGTCATCTCAAATGCCACTCAGAGTATTAGCTGCTTTTTTTAACAATAAATGCTTAATGCATTATCAATATCAATCAATCAAAGGGTTTCTGTTGACTGTAATCTTCAGTCTTACAGCTGATCTGCTAAATAATATTTTTGCAGAATGAGCAGCTAATAAAAGAAGCATTGTAATTGATTAAAATGTTATTAAACTTTTAAAATTAGCTATACATATTGCCAGCTGCAACACACTGCTTATTCATAAATGCTCCACTAAAAATAGTCATAGTTTGTCACTTCTAGTACATTTTTATAACACTTGAAACGTTACAAATATCTCACTTTTCACGCAAAAATGAATGCATACAAGAGATTCACTAAGATATTAACAGAGCAGATGGAGAGAAAAGAGTAAAAGTGAGTTTTTGTAAGAGTTTTGTTTGTTCGTTTGGAGCTCGATGAAACATAGTCGACATCTATCTATCATATATTGGGCGAATTATTGTTATTTATCATTGTAAACTCTTATTCTGCATAGTGAAAAGTAGCTATAGTTGTCAGATAAATGCAGAGACATGCACAGTTTTCCTTACTGAAGTGTAGAAAATGAGAAAGCAAAAACACCTCAGAATTATTTATTGATTACGACGTGTTTCTGTTTCTTTTTGCCTCTTTCACACACTTCACTTCATGTGTTTACTGTCCCCCCTTTTCTCTCCTTTCCACCTTTAGAAAAAGCTTCTTTTTTCGTGCCTTTAGCTCTTTAACCCAAAACACTGAGGATACTAACAGCTCCCCAAACGTCGGACCTCTCGCCTGCCGGAGCTTGAGGTTTACTAAAACACATAGCTGCTCCAGTCATGTGAGAACCCACTGGTGAGTTTGGGCGCTTGCCAGCCTCAGTGTCAGCGAGGGTCAAGCCAGCCGGAGTGACCTAACATGGCCTGCGCCCTTTTTTCCGACTAAAACCAAACCCCGCTTTGGCACAGGTGTCGACTTCGGACTGGATCCGTCCTCGGCATCGACCGCACACCACACTCGAGTGATTTTATGCTCAGTTTTTGTTTTTTTCGGGCAGCTACATGTGGCACTAAACACTTCTTAAGAGAGTTTGGAGATTCGAGCCCCAGCTGTGTTTTCCATGGGAACCTAGATGGAGTCATTAAGGAGGACTCCCCCCTCGGCCCAGGGGACGTATCTGTGGTCTTTGCGCGCCTCGGAGAATGCCACGCTCGGCTTTCCGAGCCTCTACTACACTTTGCGTGCAACAATTTGCTGGAGCCTTTTATCCCGAACACCTTTCAGTATCAGGAGTGGGATCATGTGCGGTGCAGCTGGTCCCGCCGGGACTCGTACCCTTCAGCCCGGCAGAGCCGCTGCCGTGTTTTACCAGCGGGGAAATGCAGCACCACCTGTCTGAGTGTGCCTCCAAGTCTGTCACCATACAGCAGTGAAAATCAGTCATGTCAATCCATTCCTGATCCATTATCCTCTATATTATAGAGTATATAATTATATAATTCGATTGTGTACACTTATATGAAGTTAAAGGATTCTGGCTTTTTTGGAAGGTAAGTCCAGTAGCTGTTCTGCTTCTAGCTTCCGCACCATGTTCCTCAGTAGCTCGACTTTGTTTTTGTCATCTTCCCTTTCAAAGGTCAGTGTCGATGTCAAATATCAATTCAGTCTCTGGCTGTTCGTATCCCATGACATGCCGTGGATTAAGAATGGAGATGCCATTCATCTGGGCTACATAGCTAGCTAGCAACACATATAAATATGCCCCAAAATGATGAAGTAGCTGTAGTTCTTAAATATATATAATTTAGTTATCCTAGCAATCAGTGCTGTTGTTGCTAAGCTAGCTGGCAAATGAAGCTCACAAAACACACCTCCATCATCCCGGCCCTTGACTAACATGACGTTCAAGTAAGAATTCTAGGCAGTTAGCCTTCAGCTAACCGCTAAGATCAACAAAAGCAAGGTGACTCATAGGCTAGCTAGTGGACTATACCACCTATCACCACTGATTCGAGAAACAGACGAACGAAGGATTGAGAAAGAGGATGCCATTTTCCCACATGGCTAACTAGCTGCCTAGCCGGGCTACACGCAGGATAAAAGTGACCAAAAAAACTTGTCACCAAGCATGGATGACATCTTCATTGTTGTATGAGTTACATTGCGGTAAATTGGTGCAGTAGCTACTGTTAAGTTAAGGAAAATGGCAATCAATTTAGATTATCAGGATAATATGTTAGCTTGCAAGTTTGGGCTAATTTTTAAAAGCTAGGCTAACTGCACCCAGCACCTGAGAAGACTACATTTGTGCACTTTGTCCTCTGACTCTTTGAGGTATATTTAACTAGATTGCTAGCTAACGAGACAAACTGAGTAGTTGAAAGGTATATTTTTTAGCTTTCCTTTGTCTTTTTCTGCTACCAATCTTTATGCTAGGCTAGGCTAAATATGTCCCTAGCTCATTTCCTCTACGATATCGATCTACTTGATGCTCTAAAATGCTAAAAACCTAGCTTAAAATGAGACTGACGATACGCCTGGACAAGTGCAAGGCTTTTAAAGGTGAACTTTGCAAAGAATCCCATAATTGAATGAGCTTTATTGACACGTTTGATAAAAACAGAGTTATGGAAGCTCTCTGACTGCACGAGCCCCCTTCTCTCTCACTCCTTCACCTCTTTACCCTCTTGTTACGGAAAAGAAAACCGCACGGCATTGTGACAGCCGGGAATACCGGCCTCCGATCCGTCCCCACAATGACGGCGAGCTACCAGTCGAGCCGACAGGGCAACCCAACTCTTCCCCGGGGAGATATCAGCTGCTTTTCAAAGGAAGCCCGGTTCTGCTAACCTCCTAACATCTGGCGGGAGACCAGCCGAACCCGCGGCGAACCCTGCACTGACTCTGCTGCTGTGAGGAAAAGTGAGCAAAACAACCTTTCACCCTCATGTGTAACATTAACAGAGGAGCATGTCTGGATCTGCTTTTTTTTTTTTTACAGTTGAATTCCTTCAGAATCCTGAATTCTGGGGAGTTTTATTTACCTCGGTGTTTTCCAAATAAGTGTTGTGATTTAGCCAAGAAACTTTTGTGGAAAAACCGGTTGATGTGCGGTGATTTCCTGAGAATTCGACACACCGATTCCAGCCGTTTGGGAGAGACTGGACGGTGTGTTTGCAGGTGTCGGAGCGCGAGCAGCGTCAGTCAAACTGGCAACCGGCTCTCAGACACAGTGATCGACCAACAGAACAGTCGCCTGAGTCTGCAGACGCACAGGAGGAAGTCGATTCTGCTGACCTCTGCTCACATGTGCAGTGATGTGATGTAACTAAGTACAATTTTGTGGTACTTTATTGGAGTTTGTTCCATTTTCAGCTACTTTAAACTTCCCACAAAGGCAAATATTATAGTTTTACTTCACTACTTTTACATGCCGCCTCAGAGAAACAAAGCTATTTTATTTTTTTTACATTCATTCATGTTTTTAATAACCAGGTAAGGTAGACAATTAAATTTAAGTTGTACAAGCTAAACGTAAAGTCAGATTGTCGTACATTTAATATCAGATACTTTAATACTTTTACTCAAGTGTGACTAAACAAACTTTGGTCATACGACCTTGAAATGAAGCGGTTTGTTTTACTGAATACAGGGCTGGAAGTAATTAAATACAGCTACTCACATTTTTGTAGTCAAGTCATCTTTTTGGGTACTTTTATGAGTATTTTCTCAAGTCTGTAATTTTAATTAAGTGTGCACCACACCATGTAATCTGTTTAGTTACTTTTAAAATCTATCTTCTATTGATAAATTCAATAAACACCAACCGTTAAAAAGTAACTAATACACTGAGTAGCATTTAAGAGGAATGTTTTTTTGTTCTTTTAGCTAATTATTATGTTAATATCAGCAGTTTTACTTGTAATTAAGTAATATCAATATTTTTTCTGTACTCTTGTGTGTGTTTTATGGCTTAAAAACTCTTTAGTTAATGTCTGTCTGCTACTCTCTGTCACTTTAGACTCTTATTTTTGACATTTTGTGCCGAAGATGTTGCAAATTCCTGCATTAATGCAACAAAACAAGAGTAAAGTTGTCAAAATAACCAAAAGAAAGAGTTGAAATTGTCATTAATTTATAAAAACATACATTTGTTTAGCTGTTAGCTGATTTCTAACATCTATTCAGTCACCTCCTCCTGTTTCCATCACCTCTTGATTCTTACTATCACGCTTCTCTCTCTCATCCTCTCCTTCCTGATTGGCAGTTGCCGGGCAACAGCGCCCTCTGCTGGTCGCCATGACTCCCTGCAGTGAGAAATCAGCCGCTGCTATTGTACTTGCAACAAAGGAGCAGAGCCAACAAAGCTGAAACACACACACAGGAAACACAAAGGAGAGCATGCTTCCCTTTGTTGCACACTCGGGCTGTTATTTCAGCACAGTTGCGACATCGCTGCTGCTGTTGACGATTTAAACACACACACACACACTGACACACACACACACACACACACGGGTTATTTATTCAAGTGGGAACAAAATGTTAAAAACCTGCACATGAAGTAACTTTGACTTCCGTGGTTCAGCGAGTGCTCACATTTGTTATTAATAAACTGTATTTCACGTGTTCAGAAGCCGTTGCGTGAGAACTGGAACCACTCGAGTGTGACCGGTTCCTGAAAGCTCTGTTTAACAATTATTTTGTGAATATTTCCTGGTTTTCTTTCCTCCTCTGTGACAACAAACTGAACAGCTTAAACCTCTGGACAAAACAAGACGTTTGAGGACGTCGCTTGAACCATTTTCTGACATTTTATCGGCCTAAACAACTCAGTTTGATTGGGAAAACACTCTACAAATGCAACATATAACTAAAACATCAGACATATATTGAATGTGTGGTTTTGTACCAGCTACTTTAGCATATTATGAATGTTGTTTTGTGAAAGAAAAGCACAATCTACCAGCCTCCCGAGGGTCACGTGGTTGGACAAAAGTAGTGGATTAAACCAGGATGTAACTCTCAATATTTGATGCCAATACGTCGTGTTAATTATCAATGTTTCATCGGTTTTCATCAGTTTTCAATTATTGCTAATATTTTGGCTTTTTCACATTTATTTAAAGCGAGCACCCGGTCTGAAGAGAGTGCACGAGCTCACTTTTAGCAAGATTTCAACTTTTAAAAAGGGTGTAAATAACAACTTTCTATCAAATTTTGACCTCTCTGGGCTTCCGTAGACATGCATTACTTGAATTTGTGTGTGTGTGTGTGTGTGTTGTGTTTGCATCACAGTCTCTGCACCCGGCTGTTGCATGCTAACAAATGTACGTAGCATGCGTGCGGTAACTCCCCTAAATCAACAATACGGGTTTGTAGTTTGTGTGTAGAAAGGTTTAAAAAGACGTATATTTCTTAACTTTCAATACAGACTAGCCTTTTCCCCCTACTCTCTATTTTTGTGCTAAGCTAGGCTAATTTCCTGAAGTAACTCTCCGCCAGAAGCAAATGAATTAAACTGACTTGATGTATCTATGTTTTTGGCTCACATTCACACCAATAATCCAGGTCTAATCTGCAGATTCCTCAACATTCCCTTCCACATTCCTCCCTGTTCTATATATCACTGTGTCATAATCTATACTGATGTCCTCCTGCCCCCCCAAACAAGCAGCCATTAACGCCTGGATCACCGCGGAAATCCCCCCGATAATCTCAGCTTCACAGCTCCAACACGCGACAGCTTGTCACTGACCGGCTTTAGGTTGAAATGTAAACCACGTCTATAACATGTTACAGATCTCAGAGGTTAATATCAATACATGATGACAGTAATCATTAGTTACAGTCGTATACAAAGTGCTTCAGAATGAGCTCCACCTTTAACCAACTACAACAGTTAAATCCTGCTTTTACAACCAAGCATTAACAGATTTACCAGCATCAGTTTCATAATGTTGCACATTGTTTGATATGTGATAAAAATGAAGATTTCACTCTTTATTTTGTTAAAGCTGCTCTCTAATTTCTTTCTAGAAGACAAATGTTACAGAAAAGAGAAATTAGACATTTTAAATGGAGCATAGAATACAAATATGTATATATAATAATAATAATAATATGTATATAAGGTATATATGTACAATTGTACATATTTACATACAGAACATATATATCAAACAGACACATATATGTCTGATATATATGTGTGTTTGAAATATATATGTTAACATATGTTTACTTGTACAACATATATATGTGTGTGTGTGTGTGTATGTGTGTGTGTTCCGTATGTAAACATATATATGTTGCACAAGTACAATTGTACATACGTATATATACAGTATATATACATATATATACTTATTTCTTATCATATCATATGCTGTATTTTTTTAAATATATGTTTGTTTGACATATTTACGTTTAAGGTATACACACACACTCACACACACACACACACACACACACACATACAATATTACTTTAAAGACTTTGTTCCGATTCAGGCAAAAATTATCTGATAAAATCGTTGTCAGTCAATCATATGCAAATACAGACAAGAGAAAGAGAAATATGATTAACAATAACTTCTATTTAATCTTAATAACGAGTGTGTGCGTCTTGCAAGAACACACACTCCAGACCAGAGCGTGTTGTCATGGTTACGGACCTGGATAATCATTCTTTATTTTAGAATTATAATCCTGTTAGTAATCTCCTTTTCCCTGCATGTAACTGTAATCTAATTACATGTTTTTTTATTATCCGTATCGGAATACGTTTACTTTGCTTTGTATCCTTTTTACTCGAGTAAAAAAACATCTGAGAACTTCATCCACCATCTTGAACGTATACATACTGTACATTCAGCAGGGAGGCTGCCTGTCAGTTTATGGATTATAAACTGATCACCACACACACACACACACACACACACACACACTCAGTGAGGATCAGCAGGGATAATCCTCACAGCTTCCAGGATGCCATCTGTAGTTTAAACAAACTTCAGTTCACTGCCTGACGTCATCAACAGAGGGCGCTGTGGACCTGTTTCTACATCAGTTACACCAACAAACTGTGAGTCAGCTGATCCAGTGTCAGACACACACACATGTTTACACCTGATTCAAGGACCAACAGATTTATTACAGAGTTTCTCAGGCAGGTTTGATTCACAAAAATAAGAATCCGACCACATAATACTTAAAATTCAGGAGGATTTCCAACTACAAGCAACACATGTATCCTTAAACAGTGCAGGGTTAGATATAAAACAAAAACCGTCATAAACATTTACGACCTACATTTAAATATCTAAACATCAGTGTACATCAAGTGTTTGTGAGGATATTCAAATCAGAGAGAATTTCCTTCCTGCTAAGGGATTAGAAAAAAAAAACCCATCCCCAAATCCAATCGTGGGTGGAAACGAGATTTAAAAAATGAAAGAAACAAACAACAGTAAAGAGTCGTTATCCACTATCAGGGCTGTTTTCAGCCTTTAATATTCTTAAAGTTATTTAAAGTTCAGGTCAGTTCATTGTTGTCAAACCAGAGTCACTGGTTCACCATAAAACCAGTCATGATTATGGGTTGTGATGCTGCTGCCCCTCAAAATAATGACTTACGCATCACAAAATAAGAAAGTAGTATCGAGAAATGATGAGAAACTCTCTCAGGTACCTCAAAATAATGACTTAGTGTCTCAAAAGAATGATAAACTATTGAAAGAGTGACTTAATTATGTCCAAAAACAACAACTTACCATCTCAAAACAATGACAAACCTTTTCATATTAATGACGTATCTTAAAAATAAAGACTCTATCCAACTATAATCACTTTGTATCTCAAAATAATAAGGGACATTTTCAACACAACACTTAAAATAATGACATTGTGTCAACAGTTTCCCTCTTTTCTTCCCCTCCGTCGCTTCAGTAAGAGAAACAGGGAGGCGAAGGAGGAGGAAGTGAGGAGATTATCTCCTCCTCTGCTGCTGACAGGCAGCGTCTGTAGATCCCTGCTTTGCTGAGTCACCACTCTGCCTCTAAACATCGTCCCACACAGGACTCAACTCAAGCTGTTAATACAAACACACGGTGTTAATCCGAGCTATCACTTTCACTGGCCTCCTCCTCCTCCCGGATGAACACTAGCGAGGAAATACAAGGTTCTCTGTGGTCACTGACAGTAGATCACGGGTGTCAGTGGTGCGCCATCAAGACGTTGTCGTCGTCGAGCGCCTGGACCTGAGTCACGACGAGGACGTGAGAGATCTTCTTCACCGCCTTGTGAAACGCCCGCTTCAGGTCCTTCGACTCGCCCGCTGCCATGCTGATGCTGGTGCTGAGAAAAAAAAGCAGAAGGAGGACAGAGGGAGGAAAAACTGTGATAAATAGATTTTTTGGAAGTTTCCACGGATGTGTCAACTCATTTTATTTATAAAAGAACTTGTAAAGTAGAAGAACTGAGTTGTGTAAGTGACCAACAATTCAAAATGCCCACATTCCTCAGAATGAACTGCCCTCTTGGTGTTCGCCGCCGTTTATTTGCATTCACTTGGATCTAAAACAGAAACATGACCCACTTGAAATCTTAGAAGAAATGTCAAGTTAAAGGGGAATTTTGGCATTTTAAACCTGCACCCTGGCAGCTACAATGTACAATCCTTTGGGGCAACTGCGACCGTCAAAGTTAACGTCCACAGAAATCCGTCTATGGAAATTTGTCCATGGAAATATATGTTTTGGGCTTTTAAACGCATTCTAACTGTCAGACAACATTGTGGAACCGATTCCCACAGAGAGACCATGAGAGTTGAGTTATTGCCTCATCTAGATCTTCAAAATCAGTTCAATATTCAGCCATGACTTTGGAAATAAACTCTAGCCGGCACTTCCTCTTACTAAACTCCAAACTCGTCTTTCCTTCCAACTTCGACTCACGTTTCCATCGTCGTCTTTCACCAACAACTCACATTACGCAGGATTCCAGAGACAAACTTGAAACTAATAAAACTGATATTACTATTTGGAAAAAGCCACTCAGAATATCAAACATCAGCCTTTTAGAAGCAAGAATGTGAACTTTAACCAGCTTTAGCTTTGGTGATTGCAGTTGCCCCAAAGGATTACATTGCCGCCGTTGAGGTGATCCGCTGGGCCGCTTCCAAAGCTTTTGTAAATATGAGTCATTTAGACACCAAAGAATAAAAAAAATATATGGCTCAGGTTTAAAAATACCAATATTTCCCTTTAAAAAGAAGCTGGTTAGAAACAAATTCCGATAAAACAGCTAAATATCTTTGTTTAGCTTGGTGAAGCTCAAAGATTGTATTTTGAAATTTCATCTGCAGTTTCAAGATGAAAAACTTCTGGTCATCTCTTTCTCTAATAATATATAACTCCACGTTCGACCAGCTGCGTCTTCCTGTGGCCAAGATTTCCTCCTTTTTTTGGGGTCATGCTCAAAATGCAAACAAACTGCAGTGACACCTCGAGACGGTTCATGCTCATGCAACGAGTCCCTGAACTGTGTTTGCCAGAGGCCGAGTCACGTTGCCAACCAAGCCAGTAATGTTATACATTTTTTGATAATGCATAACATTACCTCAGTTTTTCTTCTTTGCAAGTTGTTCCTGTTGTGTCGCGGCTTTCCGTTTCTTGTACTGGGCTATCTCGGCGATCTGCAGCCCGTGGGCTGATTGCCTGTTGGGGATGAAGTGAACAGCGTGAAAACGGCAAACACACATGCAAACACTAGTCCTGAAGCCAGTCAGTTCAGCTACAGTTTCAGTACTTGGGTGGCCAACAATTCTGCAAAAAAATGTTGAAAAGTCTCAATCGGAGGAAGAGGACTGAAGGAGGAGGAGAAAAGAGCAGATGTCCGTACCCGGGCTTGACCTCCGGAGGAACAGGCAGAGGCTTTGTAAATCCATCCCTCCCTACAAGCCAGTACGTCTCCTCGACTCCTTTCCCCTGAGGGAGAGACAGAGACATTAACAGGAAGACGTGGAAAGTAGCGGTAACTACAGACTTTCCTTCCATCCACATGCAGAAATCTTGCCTTGACGTCCGTCCTGCCTCTCAACTCGACCTTGTAGCCGAGATTTAGCTCCCGCAGGACCTTCACCGTGCTCTGGTGGACGTGGATCCTGTAGGCTGCAGCAAACAACAGAGTATAATATCCTTTCCAGGTGGTGGGAAATCAAAAAAACATCAAAAACATCATAGTTCTGGAAACATATGTCACTGGGATCAGGAATTTAAGAAGCTGGAACCAGCAAGTGTTTGGTCATTGTTCTTAATAAACACAAGTAACTGATCAGAATACTCCATCAATTATCTGTTGGGTACAAAAACAAACATTTCTGTCTGATTACTTTGTCCATAAACAGTTCCTCAAGAGATCTTTCAGCTGTTTTGTCGGCCGGTAACTTACGCATCCCACCGGACTCCATACGAGAGGCGGTTGTCACTGTGTCTCCAAACAGACAGTAGCGAGGCATCGTGAGACCGACCACGCCCGCTACACATGGACCTACAACCAACACAGGTGGAGTTATTGCTTTTTCCAGAGGTGACGACAGGAAACAACTTGAGAGAGGGACTAGAAAGTCTCTCCCCCCTCACCTGTGTGCAGTCCGATACGTATCCTGACAGGAACGTCGGGCATGTGCCTCATTTTGAAGGTTCCCACGGCGCTCAGGATGTCGAGGGACATGTTAGCTATCTCTGCAGCGTGGCGGTTGCCGTTCGGGACGGGAAGACCGGACGCCACCATGTAGGCATCACCGATAGTCTCCACCTGGATTAGAACATAGTAGAACCGTAGAGCAATGAGATGCAATGAGGTTTAAGGCCTGATACCGCAGCTGAAGAGAGTCAACGCAGCACCTTGTAGACGTCGTGGTTTCCTATGATGGCGTCAAAGACGGTGTAGAGGTCGTTGAGCAGGTCGACCACCTCGATGGGCTCGCTGTTGGCTGAGATGGTGGTGAAGCCGACGATGTCGCTGAAGTAAATCGTCACGCTGTCAAAATGCTCCGGTTCCACGGTCCCGCCCACCTTCAGAGCCTCGGCCACGGACCTGAGGAGGGGAGAAAACACATCTCAGCGTGTTTTAATCTGCGTGTGTCGCCGCGCCGGTGTGTGTTGTCCTCGCCGACTCACGGAGGCAGCATCTGTGTCAGCAGCTTCTCTGTCTTCTGTTTCTCGATCTCCAGCTCCTCCGTTCGCTCTCTGATCAGCTCCTCCAGGTTGGACGAGTACTGCTCCAGCATCCTCAGCATGGAGTCGATAATGTTGGTCTTCTTCCCCTTGTTGATGTTCTTAAACTGAGAGGACGGGAAGGAAGAAGAGACGGGAAGTACAGGAACATTTTTTTATAGGTTAAGAACAGTAAACTTTTTTCTAAATAAAAAGACCCACCTGGTCGAAGATCTCGTCAAAGCTCGGCCTCTTGTCAGGCTGTTCAGTCCAACACTGCTTCATCAGCTGGATGCACTCTAACGGAGCACAGTCCTGACTGACCACTGGGCGACACAGAGGAGGAGGCTTACGCAGCTTCTCGATTATTTCTAAAACACAGAGAAACATCAGCTGTCACTGGAATTGGAATTAATCGCCAGCTATTTTGAGAATGGATTCATCATCATTCATCATTCTCTTGCCTGCGGCGGACAGGTCCATCATGCAGAACGGAGGTCCTCTCATCACCACCTCCTGCATGACGATGCCGAAGCTGTACACATCTCCGGGCAGAGACCCGTGAAGCCCCGGCTGCCCGGGGACCCTCAGGATCTCTGGAGCCGTCCACAGCAACTCTGGAACGCAAAGAACTGCATTAGTCTGTTGCTGTAGCGGTAAACAACAAGGTTACCCTGGTTTATAATCTGATCTCTCACCGTCTACAGGAGGTTCGATGTAGGGGAACCTCTGAGACTCAAGAACCTCGTTGTAGCCGTAGTCTGTGACCTTCAGGACGAACCGCCCATCCACCACACAGTTACGGGACTTCAGACGACTGTGGGACACTCCCCGGTGGTGGAGGTACTTCATACCCTAAGACAGAAGACAGACAAATCCAAAATGTAAATTTGTTGAGAATTTATGATCTGCCTTTGGGCTGTGCACGTTTCTAAGACTCTTAGAGGTGTGGACTGACACGACCTGGACTCAGATCAGACAAATTCAAGAAATAATTCCAACTTTCACCTTTATTCAACATTTGACGTTGCACAAAGAGCAGTAAGTGGAGGCTGTGCTGTTATTGACCTTAATCAGATCCAGCACCAGAGACGACTTGAACATCCAGTCCAGTTTGACGTCATCGTTCAGCAGCAGGTCCTCCAGACTCCCCCTGGAGCAGAACTCGGTCACGATGGCGAAGACGCAGCAGTCGTGAAAGAAGCCGAGGAAGGGGTTGACGTTCTCGTGACGCATGTCCTTCATCTGTAAGAAAAAAGACAAATAGATTTCTCTTGTTATTCGTGGTGTCTTCTGAATGATTTATTTTCCAACTTCCTGTTTTGCTCACACACCAGTTCAAAAACATCGCTGGTTTTGGGGTTGATGCTGCCAAACGTCCCATCAGGAAGCCTCTTCAGCCACGCCCAGTCGCCCTGGAGGAGAGGAAACACCAAACAAGGGTTTGATTCGAAAGGATCGTTGTTTTTCTTACGGTAGTTCCTAAATTTCTGAGATTATTTTGGTTGATTAAGTGGCAAATTTCTGTCTGTTAATGTTTTTTTAATCTTTAAAATGATATTCTAATATTTACCTATTGTCTTTTTAGCCTTGTGTTTGAATGGTCTTATGTGAAACCAATTGACTGTCTCACCTCGTAGATGACGACGTTGGAGTTCTCGTAGGTGGCTGGTGATTGGGTGGAGACCGGCGACACAACGCTGCGTTCTGACACGCTCCTCATGCCGCTGGCCCTGCTGTCATCAAGACTCAGCTTCTGTAATGCGTCGAGTTCAGGATGGGAGACAACAACCTCAGCAACATGCTTATTTTGTCTTAATCCACCAGGACACATGGATTTATTTAAATAGTTTTACTTGTGTAATGAACTGCCAATCAGACAGAAACTGACCTTGTTGCTGAGCGATGGATTTATGAATGTGACATCAGCGAGAGTCAGCAAGATCTTGTTCGGGCCCTTAACCAGTCGAATCTGATGTACGCGTCGCCTATAACGAGAGACAAGAGGAGAGAGCGGCAGATTATTTTACACTCCAGATCTAGAACCTCCAATCTAGACCGACACGACCTCAAACTTTCTGCTGACTTTTGTACCTGATGCAGTAAAGCAACAACACAGCAAAAACAGACCAGGCCATCCCTCCGAGACCCATGCTGATGGTCGAGAACAGATCCACTCCTGGAACAGAAAAAGAAGAGTTTGTGTGGATAAGAATTTGAATTTCTGACCTGAAGTGATATGGTGGTTAAACAGCTGTGCAGCGAGCAGCTAGAGAATGTTTTGGATAAACAGCATTAGCTGACCTTTATTTAGCAATGATATAAACAATCCAAGCTAAACAAAGTAGAAGTTTTGGGGAGGACGCATGCAGGACTGTGTTTATTTGTAGGGTCCTTGATTAAAAACCAAAACATGTATGCACTGATTCCTCACCTCCTGAGCAGATGACTCCAGGAGTAAACCAGCAGGGGGAGTCTTTTCTGGGTCTGTAGCCACGAGGGAAGTGGATCTCTCGACCAAGGTAACGCACCATACCCACCTCCATGTCGATCCTGTCATTAACCAATTCAATCAAGTTATCAATGAAGGGAAAAAAGTCAAACTGAAATCTGAAAATGTAGGTATGGTGCTGCTTGTTAGATAAAAGTGACTAGCGTGTGAATGATTCAAAGGTCCAGTTTGTAAGAAAGGTGACTGATGATGATGGTTGTAGGTCGGGCTGGACACCAACCAAACGAAAGAGACTAAATAATCAACTTTCTAATAACGTGGACCTTCAAGTATTGCTAAGAAAACAATATCTCCTGCCTGTATTTTCTCTGGTTGTGTTATTAAGAAATAATAGGCACCTGTATGTTGGCTTCAGCTCCCAGGAGAGTCCGTCTGTGTCCAGTATGAGGTAGTCCAGCAGAGCCGCTCCAGAGCTGTCTGTTTTAATGGGGTGGCTGAAGCCCTGTAATGTAAATAAGATATGATAGCGGTCAGTTTATCTTATTTTTACCTCTGCAAAGGTGGCGATGTTTTCGTCTGTGTCTGTTCCTTGGTTGGTTGGTTCGTCAGCGCGATTACACAAAAAACCTCTGAACAGATTTCAGCAGAACTTGGATGGAGGTGGCCGGTACCAAAAATGAGGGCTACAGTGATTATCATTACATTCCTGTATTCTTGGCTGTTTTAAACATAATGTATTTTATTTATGATCCTCTTGGTACCTGGAATGTCAGGTTGCGGGTGTGTCTTGCCAGGTTTCCTCCGGACATCCACTCCCCTGATTGCCGAACCCGATGCACCGCATGAGCCGTGAAGAGGATGGAGCTGTAGATGGTGCCGAAGAGAGGAGACACCTGCAGGACACATGAATAGACTTGCTCAATGGAACTGTTAGGTTGGATACCATGGACTTCAGAACTGATACGGTAAGCATACCGGTACCTTGAATTCGGTACCGGTACTTTTGGTAACAACCCTACGTAACAAGCAATTCCATGCATCACCTGCTGCGGCTTCAGCGTCCTCGCCACCTCCCTCGTCTCCATGGCCTCTCTATAGGCCTCGTAGAACGACACCTGGGGCGAGTCGATGGTGACGGTCAGCACGGCATCGTAGGCGCGCAGCAGTTTGCTGTTGCTCTTCAGAGCCGGGTAAGAAACATTGCGGTAGGGCAGGCTGTAGAGCAGGGTGTCGTAGGGAATAAAGACCATGGAGCCGTCGATCATCTGCATATCGTAGGCCGTCTCCAGGAGAAGCTTCTGGGCTTCCCCACCGATCAGCGCCGAGTGCATGCAGAGGACCACAACTATGTAGAAATATATACAATGAATATGAAATAAAGAAAAGTACCAATGTCCGTTTTAAGTGTTTTGATCACATGAAATGGAGCATACTTCGAATTTCTTCCATCTTGCGGAGTTTGAACAGAGTGCGTCTGATACCATGAGGTGTGTTCTCCATAAAACTGACCAGTCTGACCGGCAGACCGTGGCTCCTCAAGGAATCTGCTACCTGGGCAGGACAAGAGACTACAAATTCACTGAC
This sequence comes from Diplodus sargus, assembly GCA_903131615.1. Taxonomy (NCBI): domain Eukaryota; kingdom Metazoa; phylum Chordata; class Actinopteri; order Spariformes; family Sparidae; genus Diplodus; species Diplodus sargus. Next base: position 34,132 of record CAEMYA010000290.1, on the reverse strand, counting down.
AAGACAAAAACCATTAACCCAAACAAGTAAATGCAGGAGTGCTGAAACAGCAGCTTTTCAGCAAGTTCCCCCTTCTTGTCTCAGTGAAAAGCAAACTTAATGTATCTCTGGAAACATACAATGCCCACATTTTTTGCTTGCACCTGGAGTGTTTCTTGTTGGCCTCAAGTATTTAAGTCCCAGAAAATTGTGGCTTCCTCCATCATCGAGCAGTTTCACAGCATAATCAGGATCTAGTCAGCTACCAATAGCTGTGAGAGATAAAAAACTATTCAAACCTTGGTGGCCGTATCCACCCAGATGTCCTCTGACGAAGAGATGATGCCGATGTGTGCCCACCTGAAGTAGTTTATGATGTTAAGCAGCACTGAGGTGGGCCTCGGCATGGAGCGTGCAAAGGTCGGGTGGCTACGAACGTCGTCCAGCTCGTAGCCGACACAACCCCACGGAAACAAAGGCTGGAGGGGGAAAGCAGAGGAGAAAATGGACATGTCACAATATGAAACAAACAAACGTACAGTCCCTTTAAAATACCATTCAAACAGAAACATCCCTCACCTTGTTCCAGCCTTTGCTCAGCATCGAAGCAGCATCACAGTATCCGGGGTTGGCTGGTCCAATGTACGCTGAGGCCTTGGTGTAGAAACCCATGAAGGTCTCCAACCCCCTGGACGTCTCACATGGCTCCTGAAAAATAACAATCCAGTGCTCTCTTAGCTAATGCGGTGCCCTTAGCTTACGGAAAAATGATAATATTAAAATCTTTATTGCATCTACATATTTTTCAGGCGCTTGTTTTGCCTCTTTCAGCTTCACTGCCTCGTGATATTACGTTAGCTACCTCAGCTAACTTACTGACCTTAGCTAACAGATGTAAACTGTGACAATTATGTATATTAGCACCCATTTTGCATGCTGATCTACTTCATTAACTGGTTAAATTCACATCAACATGGTACCTGCAGCACAGTATAGTCAAACGTAACCGCGTACGACAGCGACGGGTCCCTGTTGATGCGGTTGACGGCGAGCTGTGCCGCCACACTGGGAAGGGCCTTGGCAAAGAGAGGGTCACACCCCCACGGTCCGACTACCCCGACCTGAAACCAGGTGGCCTGAGCTGGGCAGGGAAACAAACACAGGGAGGCCAGGAGGAACCCCAGGAGGCCATGGAGGAGAGGCCATGGAGGGAGGGTGACAGGGGCAGGAGAGGATGTTGGGTTGACATCTGGAGCTGTCTGCTTCCATGTTTGAGGTAAAATGATGAAGGCACGGCGTTGCGATCGCATTTCAAGGCTCACCACCTTCAGAGCTCACAAGAACCTGGACAAGGACGGTCTGAAGCAGCTGCTTCCCTGGAACAACGAAGGGTTTGGAAAAAAGTTAAGGATAGCTCTTCCACTGATGAAATTTTACTCCAATAAAGGTACATAAGTGCTAAGCTAATTTTCATGAAGAACCAAGAGTAAAAGTACTTGCTTTGCAGAATATAGTCCGCTGTGACTGCTGGATACAAAATATACTTAGATGTTCAATGCAGGACTTTGATTATATGCAATTTTATAGCAGTACTACTTAAATAAAGGATCTAAATACTGCTTTTAGACACAACAATAACCCATCATGCATCATTAAAGGATTCCTACCATGCATTGATGAGATTGACAGGTCTTCCTTCTGCACTGAGGCGTCACAGCAGCAGATAGTTTCATTACTTCTTCCGTTTAAATCCAAAAGGCAGCAAAGTCATCCAGAATAAATAAATCCTGTAATTACCTCTCAGACATTAGGAAACATTCAGGCTCACTTGCATTATGAGGATACATACATGTAGCTGAAGGAGGTTTACAGCTCGTACATGAGTGTGTGAGACGACCTAGAACAAGTGTGTGACCCGTCCTGTCAGATTATATTAAATCCAATCAGCACCATGTAGCTATAAGCCGCACCGACTGAGGTGAAGAGAAAACGATGATGATCACGATCATTTTTATGTTGGTGAAGCAAAACTGATCAGCGCAGGTTTTACCCTCCAGTTTTGTCCAGTCAGATAATCGAAATGTAAAATTATTTTTTATGTTTTTACAGCTTCATGTGTGGAGCACATGACTGCAGAGGAATGCAGCAGCAGCAGTGGTGGTCCAACATGCAAGGCTGAATCCACCATGTTTTATATGCACATGTGGTATTTAATGACAGTTTTACAATCCCTCATGTTTATTATAGGAAACTATGTACAGAATATATTTTACTGTAGCTTCATTCGTGACTCTGCGTCCTGCAGAAATCTTATCTTCATCAGGCTCATCATATTTATTTAAGCACTTTCATTGATCCGTAATTAAGAAGATATCATAGTAATAATTACTTGAGTCCCCAGTATTAGTTGCTTGCAAACTACAGATACATTTGCGAGTGTTGTGGGGCGTTTGCATGCTCACGGCAGGGTTGAAAACAAGGTGTTACGCCCTACTTTAATATCGATATTGCAATTATATTGTTGGGATGACTACTGGTACTTTGAGAAAATGTAAACACAATGAGATCTGTGTTCAGTAATCATCAATAATGTGGATATGATGACTGTAGTTGGTAAAGACAAGTAATGGAACAAGTACAACAGTTTGATAAGTTAACATCACTTTAAGGTAATACAGTCTTTAAAACCAGGAAAGGACAACACTTGTGACATAATGATAACGTTATATATTGTATTTACCCAGGCCTCACCTGAAGGTTGTATATAAAGACACCAGTCGCAAACGTGACACTGGCTGGATATTTTTCACCCTTACATTTGAATTTAATTGTCACAGCAATGAAAAAATTAGGTTTGAGCAGAACATAAGATGCATTTAATGCTCAGAAAGTCCCTTGTCCCTGTTTAATAGGCCAATATAGTGCTTTTATTTACGTCCCCCTTTTCTTGTTTTATGTTTTTCATCTTCAATTTCACCCTTTCTGATAAATTTCACCATCATCCTGTGGGAATAAACCCATCTTGGTGTCAAAAACAAACATGTCTTTCAAACTTCGTCCCGTTCTTATCAACTTTTTCCTCTATACTGCACCTATAACTCACAGCACAGTGCACCTGTGGAAGCTAGAGGGCAGCATGCTACAGAAACACCCTCCAGCCATCCTCCTGCACAGAGAACTGCTGGGTGTGTTGGGAGATCATCTGGAACAAAACTGAGGTTTTCTACTTGATTCCAGCTCCACTGCTTCAGTGTGAGGGGGGGGTGATAAAAAGTTACAAGGCGTTGCACAATGTGGCAGAACAAGCTGCACATTTCTGCCCCGTATACGTCACTTTTTCTCTGGGTTCAAGTTGATTATCTGATTCAGGATTTACTGTTTTAATCAGGCTCACCCTCTCCTTTGGGGTTTCATCCCTTCACGGGATTCGAGCACGTTTAATCTGATTTTTCCCTGATTGTCAAAAACAAAGGCGAGGTTTAGGAGGAGTAACATCAGTGTTTTCTCTCAGCGCAGGAGAATATAAATCTCTTAAGTGTTTTATGTTGGTGGAGGTTGGAGGTTTGGATAATGAAGTTGTAACTTGTCTCTCCCGGTCCGCACCACTTCATCACACTCTCTCTCTGCTTCGCTGACTCGTCCAACATTATGTCAAAACCAAGACAAATCAGTCCAGATGTGGAGTCCTGACCTGCCAGATGAACCCTCTGACTCCGTTAACACTGAAGAGAGAACACTTACATACATGCTGCACATTACTGTATTTTTGCTAAGTAGATGTGGCTAAAAGCTCCAGAGGAAGTCAAGCGAACACAAAAATAAAGGGGAGCGTTCTGAGAAAGAAGTGAGCTCATCGGATAAATGCCAGTAATCACGAATATATCATGTTGAGCATCATTCATACAGTCATGTAGATGTTTAATCCTCAAACATTAGCGGTTACAAGAGAATTTACACAACAGGAAACCAGAAACTTCAAAATGTCCCTTTTGGTCAGCAGGGGGCGACTCCACTGGTTTCAAAAATAAGCCAGGTGGAAGTAAGCTTATGAGAAAATGACCCGACATGTCACTTGATTTATTGACTTACTACAAAAGTTTCCTAGCCAGCTCATCGTCTCAATCTCTAGTTTTCAATCTTCTTCAACACAGCATGATGTTCATTCGGTAAACTATGGTCCCATTTATAGTAAAAGGAACGACAAAGCAAGGTATAGAACAACATCCCCCGTTTGTCCAAATATGGTCAAGATGGCGACGACCACGCGGCCAAACTAGAGGCTTTAAACGGTAGTCCACAAACAGATGGATGACGTCCCGGTGGCTTTACACTTTGGCACCCTTTGACAAAAGACTTGCAAGAGGACGACTCCTCATTTTTATCCACAACTTTGGTGACCATTGGGAAATCTTTGCATCATCAAACATACAATAACAGCAAATCAAACCTTTCAAAATGATTTTTTTCAAGGTTTCCAACTATTTCTTACTTGTGTTGTTTGACTCTCTACATCTAAGAGTTTTTCCTCAGTTCATTCTGTCTCTGCTGACGCAGGTCGCCCAGCAGGGTTCAACCACAGGTGACTGTACACATCCAGACGGCCTCCTTATATCCAGGCGTTGACAGTCTCTGCCATAAGCGACTCTTTGAATCGATCTCGAGCTCTCTCTTTTCTCAATGGCACTTATCTTTATGAAGCGGCCACTTGGCGGTCACTGACGGATGGCCCCTCATTCTCAAGACTGACCGGCACCGCGGTGTGCGGAGGCGGAGGGGCTGGAGGGGGTCGGACGAGGCCCCACGCAGGACAACACAGGTCTGTACATTCCATCAGTGGCGGCAGCTGAGTTTCCAAATATCGCCAAAAGGGTTTTCACGTTTAAGCCAAATTTCCATCACGTTTCCTACATTTATTTGCACAATTTTAGGCTCGTGGTCAAGAAGGAGTGATTACAAATACAAATATATGTATATAAATACATCTGGCATGTGAGTATTTTGAATAATAGAGTATTGGGATAATGTTAATCATATGGACTGTTCCAGAAATGTTTGCCAGCAAGTTCACCGTAATAATATGTCAATGCTAAACTGCTTCCAAAAATATATATTAATGTGGGTTTTCAATTTGGTTCATTTGGTTTATCTCTTGCTTTATTGACTGAACAGTTCATATATTAGCATTAGCAAGATTGTGACTAGTACATTTTGAATATGTACGTCAAGGTAACCTTCTTGCAAGAACTAGTGTCTTTATAGTAACACATTTTATTGTAATATTACGGTATTTTGCACTTAGCGTAATGCCAATTTTTGCTTAACGGCTGGTACAACAAGTATCAGGACAGTTTTCATTAATTATTTTCTATTTTACAGTACATACTGTATTTAATGGCAGTCAATTCCACATTGACTTGTGTTGAAATGTCCATTCAGTGCCTTTTCTTCTCCTCTGCCGGCCCCGCCTCAGCCGGTCTACAAATGTCCCTTATCTGATGTGGTCTGTAATTTGACCACGCATCAAAGGAGGAACGATGAAAAGTCAGAAATGCAGAAAAGCGTAGTGATGTGAGTGTAGAAATAAGAATGAAGAAGATAAGGAAGGAAACCTGCCACCCAGGAACAACCACACACAACCACACACACACTTGGAACCTTATTTCCCTGTAAAGTGCGAGAAAGTGCAGATATTTGACGGGAGCCTTTTATTTTCCGTTTGGAAGTTCTACCAACATTACACTCTGCAGTTCTCTCCATATACTCACTGTCAGCGCTGGACAAAATGGAAAAACAGCTCGAGAGCCTCTGGAACACATTCTTGATCTCGACAGTGAAATAACAGACCATGCGTCTGACGATGGAAACCATCTTGAGGTCAAATCTGATAATGACGATCGTACTAATGAACCATTAGATGAGAAAACAGCTTTTTCTGTTCCTCTAACCAAGACATTAATGTCAACAAACGGGTTAAATAGAGTGGCTCTCGTCCTCCAGTTGACTTTTTTCAACACTGTCTCCAGAAATCGCAACGATTGTTAAATTCTGGTTCTGAACATTATAAACGTTGTTAAATAAATCTCACTTTTAATACAAATCCTTTGAATCATTTGGCTTGATTTGAAGTGAACATAAGGTCTGAACATCTATTTGTTTTATGTAAAACAATTAAGTATACTAATGGTACTATCAGATGAATAATGTCACTTGGTTGTTGTTATTTAGCGCTTTTCTGGGCTTAGCGACCACTCAAAGCTCTTAACGACACAATCGCCACCATTTACCAGTTCACACACTGGTGGCCTTGGTAGGTTTGTGGGTAAACACACCAGCCTGGACCCGCTTTTCACTGTCAGAGTGTCTCTGGGCTCGTTAGGTGGAGTGGTCACTGCTCACCGTCCGCTGCATCACCTCCACCGCTGAGTCAAACATGCAGAACGCAGCCAACAAGGTCAACTGATCAGAGGTGGAGTAAGACAGGTCTTATGGGAAGTTGAGTGGATGTCACATAGTCATACACACTTGCAACCTGCAAGGTTGAAGCTTCATCACAGAAAGTGACTCGTGTGCTGTGTCAGTCTTGTGAACTTGAGAGTCAACAAGGATGTGTGTGTAATGTTAATAAATCAGCGAGCATGACTCACCCCCGGAGACCTTTCTGCCTGTTAATCTTTGAGACCCGGAGATAAAAGAGGCGTGTGTTTCTAAATAATGACTTCTCTGGAAAGGGGCGAATTTATTAGCGGCAAACTCCCAAACCAACAGCAAAACACTTCAGAGTTGTATTTCTCGCTACACACAGACATGGTTTCTGACCTTTCCTCCCGTTTTTGTGATGGTTGACTCTGTTGTGCTTGTGAATCAGATAGTGTCCAGGAGGCAGCGAGTTTAAGTGGCTGGTGAGCACATGGTAGCAGGCACACAAAGTCACTGTGGTTGCTGTTTACTTGTTATGGCAACTACATGATCTCTGAAACATTTTCTGTAATCTCCGATCTTCTCACAGAGCTGGACTGAAGGATATTTTCTCTTAAGGAAAACCCAGAGGGAAATCTGTGACATACATCATAAACCAAACTGTGTTATCTGAAAGGTCTTTTTGAAGAGAAACACCATCTCCACTTTATATACATATTCTTTTTGTGCTCAAGAATCTCTTTTGGTTTCCGATAGCTCATCTCCATCTGGAAAAAAGTGACCAAGAAGGTTGGAACTCATGGAACAACAATGTTTATGCTCTAACCTTTAAGAGAGGCATGTTAGCATCAAGGCTAACCCAGGAGATAAACTCAGGTAGAAACAAAGCACTAAACAACAGAA
>CAEMYA010000289.1:1228252-1289537 GCA_903131615.1 Diplodus sargus | reverse complement strand
AAAAAAAAACCTCCTTCGAGCCGGATTTGAACCAGCGACCTAAGGATGTCTGATGTGGATTACTCTACAGTCCTCCGCTCTACCAACTGAGCTATCGAAGGGGCTGAAGAACCGATCTGAACCTGCCGTTCTGATATCTGAAGCGCTGACGTTACTCTGGACAGATTCACACTGAACTGAACAAAACTATATTGCGGCAGCTTGTAGTAATAGTAGTTCTTAAAAGTTTTAATTTTATTTTAAAAAAAGTTGACTAATTAACCTGTTGCGGATTCATGTAGCACAACCTGATGTTGTTCGTCCACCTGCTCTCACTCTGAACTGAGCTAACATTGCAGGACCTGCCTTACTTAATGTTGAACATTAGTAGTATGAAGTATTTAACTGGACTTAACTAAATTACCTAAAACTACTGGAGGGCACGGATTTCTCTGTTGGTAATCCAGTCTTGTTATGTTGTAATGTAATTACTATGCTCTAATTGCTCTGAACTACGTTTTTTGACATAAACATCTTGGTATAAAGCTAAAATACAACTTTGAGGCACTTGTTATATATCTGAGTATTTCTGTTTACTGCTACTTTATACTTTCACTCCATTAGATTAATTTATACAATTCTGGAGAACGTTGTAAGACATTTAAGTCAATAATAATAATAAATGGAACCGAAAAATATAGATTCAGAAATACAACTATTCTTTATGTTCAAAATTCATTATTGATTATTTAGTAACAGCGGTTGACAAACAACAGCCACATAGCAGATGTAGTGTGTTCTTGAGCTTTCCAGATTGTCACAGGAGTGTAGATCCTTTTTTCTCATCCGCTATTCTTCTGTGAAAGGAAAGGTTATCCAATCATGAAAACAGTGAATAGGGTTGAATTCTTTATTATAAATCATTTACATAACAAAGTAAGACATTAGCCATTGCCATATCCATCCAAACAACTTGTTTACAAGGTGGGGTGAGTGAATCAACTGGTCAGAACCTTCACTTTGCCCAGATGAGGGGTTAATGGGGTCTATTCTTAGTCACATTTGGGCCTAAAGGATGATGTTGGCACGGGGTTAATCATGTCCCCATTATTGAGAATAACAACAATAACTTGTTGTTCCACGCAGGCACACACACACACACACAGACACAGACAGAAATAATATCATCAGCCTTCAAGTATGAGTACACGACCACAGAGCTGCTTTTAGCTCAGGTGAAGAGCTACCGATGGCAAATGAAAAAGCACGAGAAACAGCAGTCAGATGATGAAGCAGCAAAGGCATGATGAGAAAATGTGCAGGATAGACGAGACAGCAGGTTTATTTCTTCTTCTGGACCTTTTTTAACTGATCTGAGACTCCTTGTGTCCCGTTTTGGGTTACGAAATCCACTCCAGATCTTCTGAAGGAGTCAATCCATCAAAATTTTTCATGATGAAGGCTTTACATTGTGATCTGCTCAACAGACAGCTTCCCAGGCTTGGTGAAGGCTTTAATGAGCCTGACACACGCAGCCACGTTCAACTGGACCCAGTGTGGTGATGAAGTCAGCGGACGAGGTCATCAGTAGCTTGGAGTATTCTGGAATATGTTTTTTGGTCTTTCCCTGCCTTTTACAAAGTTTTCACATAACACTTTTTTTTTTTTTAATCTGTAAATAAAAATTGTTTATAAATCATCTACAAACCTACAATTTCTATAAATTACACAATTCTTTTAACCCAAAGGTTAAAGCATCGGCTGAAAGTTGCAGTAGAAAACTCAGGGACAGAGAGATAGAGAGATACGACCTCTGCATCCAGCAGTGACAAAAGGATTGGTAGAAAAAAAACATCTATACAACAGCAAACTGATTTAAAAAATTTAGCGAAAAAACAAGATTTAAGGGTCCTTTCTGAGTGAGAGTTTGTTCGTCTGACCCCTCAGTGTCCAATCACGGCTCGAGACAGGAGCAGACACGCTGAAAGGCAGCCACAGACTAGGTCAGTGTGTGTAGATAACTTCATGTGTGTATATTGTGTGTGTGGGTGTATAAATTAGTCAGCATCTGTGATGTTATCATGCTCGTGTCAGCAGCTCCTGTGCCCACGTCTTGATGGCCGAGGTTGTGTGTTGGAGCAGCTGCCACGTGGAGTTGGTGAAGGACAAAGCGTGGCTCTGCAGACACGATACAGACACCTCGCCACTGCAGGGAAACACAGAAAGGCGGTAGCACATTTTTTAGCAAATTATCACAAAAATGCAGCCTTTTGATTTGTCACCAGTTGTTACCCTTATGTAGTTTCAAACTAGTGATTTACTGAAGTGACTGAACCATTAGAACTTCAGAAATGTCTGAACTGTAAATTGGTTTTCATAGTCTCAGCACGAGCTGTGAGATCTGCTTTGGGGGCAAATTACATATAAAAAACTTGACTGCCATTACATCATCAATGAAGGTATTACTTAACTGGAAACAAATGCCACTTTAAAAATGAGTTGGTCTGCTTAAAGGTTATTTTCATTATTGATTAGTCCACCGGTTATTTTCTTTATAAATCGTTCTTACAATTTATAACCAAACAACTAAATGATTAATGCATAACACTATATTGACAAGCTTATGTAGCTACATAACAGCTGCATCTGGCAGTTACTGGGCAGCTGCATAATAGCTCTACATAAGAGTTGTTGTTTGTGGTGTCACCAGCTTTAATTTAGTGACACGCTTTTTTTCAACTCCAGGTGTTAATGTAATCCAGCCAGCTCATTCAGAGAAATGAGGATGCACAGTTAACGTAAAGCAAACAAACAAACAATCAAGTTAAAGGCTCCTCAAGGATACTGACTTGCAGGAGTCCTGTAGGTTGGTCCATGCTCGCTGTAGCAGGTCAGTTACGTACGCCAGCGCTGGCAGGATGTAGTTCTGATGGAGGAAGAGGAGGAGCTCCTTTAAATAGTCCAACGCCTGGAACACACTGTCCGGAGTGTTGGTGTTCACCTGGGCAAAGGCAGACAGAGATGAGACACGAGTTAACGACATAGAATATGACTGTTTCATCTTGTTAGCTCCAGCGCCTTGATTCTCATCGAATGCTTAAATGGAAATGATTAGGCAGAAGGAGATGACAGTTTGACAACTGTTGACAGCCTTACCCATTCTATGGCCTGTGGTGTCTTTTCTTTGACCCAGAGAATAAACTGTGTGGTGTTTTCAGAGATGAAGATGGCTGCTGTTTTTGCCTTTTCCAGACCTTGTTCCATTAGTGGCCCCATAACCCGAACACACTCAGAGTAGTAATGAGGAGTGTTTGTCTCCAACCAGCTACCAAGGACACACAGACAAAAAAAAAAAAAACACACACAAGTTGAATTTATCTGCATGAAAAGTAACTAAACATGCAATGAGTTGAAAGATTTGTCATGGCTGCATTTACATTTCTTTTAATAGATAAAAGGTAGCGTGAAAGTAGGCGTTTTAAATCCCTATTAATCATTTCAGTATTTTTAAGGCCAGTCTCATTTAAATCCAGTTCATTCTCATTAAATTAAATTTGGAAAAACCGACTGAATAAAATCTTGTGGATTATTTTACCATAAGTAGCAGTGTGTTATTAGGATGTAAAATATCTTTTTTTAGTCACAAAAGACTCAAGATTCATTGGTTCAGACTTCACCTAGACCCCACTTAGCACGACTTCCTCCCAACCCCAATTTTTGTCTTTATTACTTTATCGACAGTGATATGTTGTGGTTTCTTTCAAATGTATCTATTGTAAGTCCCTTTGGACAAAAGTGTCTGGTATATGCCCAAAATGTAAATGTAAATATCCCATGGGGGACAGAATAGTAGAAACACCTCTGAATGTAAAGCAGCCCAGAACTATGCATATGGTGCTAAAATGTATAATTTAATTAGTATTTCTTTCCCACATTATAGGCATCACACAATTCACGGAATTAAATTAGATTGAGCAGTTGTACCTTATAAAGTGGCCACTGAGTTTGTTATATTTTCTATAATACTGTAAACTAATTCATGTTAAAGTAACTTCAGACAAACTACAATTATTAAAAACATCACTTTGGGAACATGTTTCTGCTAACACTGAGCCAGTCAGCAAACTGCTTTGTATACAGGAAGTGAATCTGATGTGTGCTAGATACTGAGCTATTTTTATTCTTTAGCATGACCGGCCTCTGGTCAGACAAAGTGTACAAAAGTCATAAAGGACAAAGCCTAAAAGAGAGATACATTCTGCAAATATCTGGCACACAGTGGATGGTAATTTAATTTGTGACATGAGAAAGCTACATATATGGTGTATTGGTCAAATGATTGTTCACAAACACATATGTGACAAGAAAAGTGAGGTCACACCTGAAACCCTGTTTAGTGTACACTGATATTTTGCCCCAGGCCTGTTGAGATACAGCTGTGACCCCTGAGCTGCGGAGATGCTTGGCCGTGCTGGAATCTGAAACAAACCACACATGTTGTAAGACCTCAGGAACAAACATACAGACTAGTTATTGTGATGAGTAAAGAGGACTCGGACAAACCTGTGAAGGAGCCGTGGGATCTAATGTCATGAGCGATGAAGCCGGCAACAAACACGAGCAGAACCATGAGGAGTTTGGACCAGGGGAAGCCACGACCACGCATCTTTACCTGCAGATTCTGGAGGCAGATAACAACAACACTGAGAAAACACTACTGAGAGTTATGTGTGTAGAACTATTTCTAACACTTGTCAAAATTCCCACCATTTCTCAAGGTGTAAGATGACTGTCGACTCGATTCTATCTTACCTGGCACAGGCTATTGCACTCCTGAAGGTCCTGAGATTCAACAGTGTCTCTCATCTCCTCATTGGTCACTCTGAAAGACTGGATTGTTTCTTCGAGGTTCTTCCGGACCTAAAAAAACAACGGGGACAATAAGGCACAATTAGTCAAACAAAAGATTAATACAGAAACAATAAAAGGTGGTTTTATTCTTAGTGTGATGCAGCAAGCAAGCTTAGAGCTAATAACTGAGTAAAAACATGCTGTTATGCCTAAATTAAACTATCTCACTGAATCTGGGCTTTTAAACCATGATATGCCCCGGCAGGAGTCTTACCTTTGGTGGCAGGATATTCCAAGACTTTAATAAATGATTCAACAGCAGACTGGAGAGGAAAACAGAAATGAGGTCAGCTCTTTTTATCAGTTTAAAATTGGCTGCAATCCAGAAAGAATCTTTAACATCTTTAACTTTAATTGGGAAGTATGATTTTGCCATAGAGCTACACTGTTTTCTTTCTTCTTCTCTCTTCTTAAAAAGACACAAACATGTATACCTCACCTCGACTGGGCTAAGTGTTTGGTATAGAGCTGCCTCCACACTCCTAGACTCTGCACGTCCACACACAAACACTCAGTCATACTGCTGAGCAGCTGCAAAAGGAGAGAGGAAGAAGAGAAAGACAAAAAGACTTCATTTCATTTCTGATTCAATTCTATTAGTTGTTTAAGCTACAATTTTGATACTATCTTCTTTCATCTCTTAGTTAAGCTAACCAGTGAATTTTATGATGATTGAACAACAGTAAAAGCAGATCAAGACCACATCCTACTCAAGAAGACATCTGGTAGCTATGTATTATGGATAATTATTTGTATTACCGTTAGGTTAAATGCTGTTAGAGCAGTCCAGGAAATGCTATCATTTGTCAGCAGCAATATCTCTCCAGTTAGCTAATGGAATGAGTTAGCTGGCTAGTGGTTATAAACACAGTTAGAGTGATTGAGACTGTATTTTCTTTTCAAGCTGGTCACTTTAATGAGGTTCTAACAACCTACTGTCTGATAGGTCACATACACCTGAAAGATTTATGCAGCTGCACTGAGCTAAACTACACTCCGTCTTTTGTATTGGTTGAGACAGTAGTTTTATGTAGGAAAGATCAGTTAAAAGTCTAACACACATTTAGAGTTTGTACGTCTGTGTGCGTACCTCTCTCTTCATGTCATCTGGACAGTGTGGTGTGGCTCTGGACAGAAACGATGGCAGGTATGTGTGTAATGTGCTTTCGGGTTTGGCTCCAAATGCGAGGACCTTCAGACGAGGGTACAGACGCCTCAGCTGCTCTTGCAGACTGAACACAAATAAAAATACATTCAATGATACATTTATCACTTTTTAAACAAGCAGAAAACTGTTTTGTGCATTATGTTACATATACCTTGGTGACAGGGCATTCTTGGGCATGAAGGCAAAATCTAGCAAAGGAAAGAACTCTTTCGGACCCATGATGCCAAATCCCTTTGTCAGGTTTGCATGAAGTCTGTGAAAAGAAGAATTTTACCCACAATCAGTCAAGGCATATTTTAATTACAGTCAAACATATACAAAACAGTGTCCTTCAGTTAAGAGCATAAAGAATTGATTGTAACTATACAGTGTACAGTACTACAGGTGTCACGGTTCTCCAAATCCACAATTCGATTTGATTTTAAAGTCAAGATTTGATTTCTAGCACTGACAGTATTGCTTTTGTTACACCCATATTTAGATAAAAAAAATAACAGGTTATTAGTTTCATGCTCTGACAACTGCCATTACAAAAAAGACAAGGGTAGATTTTATCCTGGGCGGACTCGCCAATACTGCCTTTGAATTCGAGGATCGAACTGAAAAATCAAACCAAAAAACACAAAACACACATTTCTAAGGACTTACAGCAGAAGTCTCTCCAGGTATGCAATGGCATATGAAGACAAGGATTTCACTCCGAGCACAGGAAGCATGATACCCAGCCACACTGAAACACAGATAAAAGGACTTGATTTATCATATAAGAACTTTTAGTTCTGGCATTAAATGTTTTTTCAACTGTTGGCCCAGAGCAACTGCAGAAAAACATGGGTTTTGTTCTTGCATGCCATATTATATTAGTAGCATAGTGAAACAAAACATGAAGGTAGCTGGTATGGTGAAAACTAAAGCAAGCTGAAGGATTAAAGAGCTCTGCAGCCATCCCTCAGAGATGCTTCACTGTTATACAGGTCTGTTATGTTGAATGCACTCAGATTTACTATATATTCACATTCCCACTTCATATCACACTGGTCTAGTCTTGCTCAGTCTAATTATATCAAAGTCTGATGCTCAGACAGGAAACCCTTGACTGCTTTTTAAAATTCTCAATAGCAAGATTAGAGTGTACCTGAACAGGTTTTAATCTGATATTATAATATATAATATATAACATCAAGATAATCTGGAGCACATTTAGCATTTGCAGCTTTATTAAGAATGTGTCTTTCTTGCCTTGGGCGAGTCGAATGGTACTCGATACTCTTATTTTGCAGATGAAGGTTGTTATGCAATTTTCCAAGAATATTCATCCTCCCATGTCTGCATACTGTACCAACACCCACGTCTCTCCCACCTCACAGCCTCATCAAATACAGACAAAGACGAGGAGCAAAAGCTGAGTGTGTGAAGCTACCATGTGTTTAAGCTCACAGATGGCTGCCAGAGGATGTGTTACTGCTCTAATGTGCACTGTTGCTTTACTAACCCCCAACCCAGACTGGCTATTAGCACATATTGTTGGGAAAGTGGGAGAAAGGGGAGACACAAATGAGCTAAGCGGATGATAAAATACTGTTACTACATATTTGAGGGAGTAGATACTTTGTAGTTGTGTGAAAATGTGTGTAAATTATTTTGGTAAATGCTGACTGTTTGTTACCTCTTAGTCCTTGGCTGAGGTCAAAAAATCCAGCTTGTCCAAGAGCCCACATGATGGTCAAACACTTCACTGGACGATTCTGAACTGAACGCAACAACTCCAAATACTAGGGAAGAAAGAAAGGATATTAAAATTAACATTGAAAAAGAAAAATCCCCAGTAAATTTGACAATAGAATTGTAGTTTGAAAAGTCAGAGGAAGGTAAACTGTTTTTCAGAAAGCAATGGTATATTCAGAGCAGACAAGGGCAGTGAAGCAGAAACCTGCCAGTTATCTGCAGAGCTCAAGGACACACACTCACTTACCTCTGACAGGTTTTGGGTGGCTATTCTGGGTTTGTCCTGTAGAATTGCCTGAATGCAAACTCTGTAGCCATGCAGAGGTTCTCCTAGAAACAGAAAGGGAAAAACTTTAGGGTGTTTTTCAAGGTTTTGTTTTTGTATATACTCAAATCAATAGTAAAATATTGTTTTGATGAAGTGATGGGGTCTAAGATGCAGACTATATAATCACTATTTCCTAGTCCAGCTTAAGCGAGAGCCAATAACATTGACTTAACAAGAGCAGCATTTACACTCTCAGATAGGTAGGTGGCTGTTAGGAGAAGGAGAAGGAGAAATGTTTTGAGTATAAGACAGAATGATATCAAGGGCTGTTGCATTACAATAGCTTTCATCACTGCATGACCTCTGTCTTCATCCACAGCACAAACCACCTCCAACACTCCATGTGAGCTCTTACTCTTACCTGACTGTCTGTCCAGCTCCCTGAGCATAGTATAAACACAGTGGTCGAATAAATCCGGCAGAAGGTCACCGCAGCGTGCGATGAGGCCTTTGATCACGCCCTTCAGCTCTTTCCCTGTAAGACAGTATGGGTAGTCTGGGGACAAAAAGACAAAAAGTGGACATGAAATAAGCAACGCCCTTTGATTATTGTGTCAGCACCAACAGTCTGTTTGAGCTATATTGAATGTGCACAATACTTTCTTTCTAATCTTTCTCTAAAACAAAATAAAGTGTGAGTTTGACCGACCGTGAGCATAGCTGCTGAGTGTGGGCTCAGCCTCTGGCGCAGTCAGATAGAGGTTTAGGTATCCTGCCAGGTCTTTGAGCCACACTGATGGATTTTCTGGAAACAGGGTCTGACTGCGGGCTAACTGCTGCTTCAGGTCACCAACATCCAACTAAAACAGAACAAGACAGAAATAAAACATTAAGAAACAAAACGTCCATTATGCAGTGATGAGACTGCATTTCAGCATGTGATACGTTGCTCTGGAAATGCAACAATGTAGCACTGTTTCTGTGAACATATTTATGGCTTTTAAAGGTTTTACAAACCTCATTACATTTATCTTTTTATTCAGATCAGATCAGACTAATTCCTAAACCACTACTGAGGGTGATTAATAATTCAGTTAGTTCTTAAATCTTAGCAACAAATTGTGTTTTAGGGAAAAAAGAACAGACAGAATCTTCAAAATAGTCCCAAAATCTTCCTCTTCCCATAAGAAGCTGCAAGAAAAATTACTTATACAACAAATTTCACTGACCAAATATCTCCACAACCCAGAAGATAGAAAACTGAGGGGTATGTGCAATACTCACAGCTTTGAAGGCCTCCTCAAGGCTCTTGTGAGTCGGGCTGGTGACTGGATTGCTGGATGGTGTCTTCTTGGTTGGTTTACTTGATGAAGGTTTCTTATTTTCAGGCTCGGCTGCTGGTGGAACCTGCTCCTTGTTCTGTTTTTTTCCCATCTTCTCAAAGCCGTCGTACAGAGTCTCTGACATCTTCAGGGGTGCTGAAGGGAACAAGGCAGCTGTGGTTAAGACACGCCTCTGTGCAGAAATGAGTAAATTTTCAAACTTCTTCAGTCCTCTGCAACACTTTTTACATTCACCCTGTGAAACCAAGGCATTCTGCTCCCCTCACATTCAGGGCTTCCACCCGCCCTCTATGGCTTACGTCATGAGCTGTTATAATACCAGACAATATCCATGCAACACTCATTACAATTCACAAAGGAACAGAGTTAAGCACCAGCAGCATTCCAAGTATTCCCCTGTGTGTTACTCATTAAGATCCACTGTGTCTAGTGTCTTCGTTAACTGTATTTATATTAGAGCTCAACCAATTTGAAGTTTATCTAATATAGATAGATAGATAGATAGATAGATAGATAGATAGATAGATAGATAGATAGCTTACACTAATATTAGTATCAAAACAATCACATTTTAAAATTATACTTTATTTATTGTAAACAAATCCCATGATCAATGAACAAATCAATGACTGTAGATGTCAGTCTTTCCCCAGAGAGAAAAAAACAAAAAAAAAAAAACAGGCAACAGATATGCAGTTCCTTTTTTGCCGTTTCCTAACACAGCTTTTGCCGGCGACTATTTTCAGCTGCAGAGGAATGCACATTTTGTACATGTTACAATTTGTCAATTCTTTTCTATAAACTTGATTGTTTTTTGTAAATATTCATTATGAATTTGAAGCTTCAATGTGCAAAGTGAGAAGAACCACAGTGTACTAACTTTTTTAGAACTTGGGCAGTATGTGGGATTGAATCAAAATAAACTACAGTTCCCTTTATTGTAATAAAGAAAATGGTCACTCAATAGAATATTATGGCTTATCAAATGGTAAAGTATTTGGAAATTATGGGGTTCTATGGCACAGATGAATAAGCTACATCAGGCTTGTAGGTTAATTTTGTTGGTTAGTTATGGTCTTTTCAAAGGATGGTTTCAAAATAAGAAAAAAACTATTAACATTAAATCAATTCCACAGTAAGTGGCTCGATTAGGCTCTGACTGTAACTAGCTGCAGTAAAGGTTGTATTTAAAGAATTCAACTAGGAGTCCATATGACTGCTAGAATCCCAGTCAACCCCACCCCCAGACTGGAGCTGGTGTTGAAAGAGGTCACCAGTTGTTCGCTGATCATTTAGCTCTACATGCTGCTTACAAACCTAAATCTATATCGGGTCTGTGTATGTGTCGGCATAACACAGGGCTGTGACGCAAAGAGGGGGCCTGTAGCATCATGTTCATTACAGACTGTCACCATAACTTCTTGAACTGAATCCTCGACAGTCTGGATTATTTTTCACTTCCCTGAACGGAAATAAATTCATCACAACAGGCAGACTGAACTCATGAGTAACATTACGAAGTATTTATTACCCTCACTGAAGCCAGTGGTCATCTGCATGAATGTCTCAGTTTAGTAAGAAATACCCGAATAGCCAGGAAAGTACTAAAAGGCGTAATCTGACCAGTCTCGTCACGTCTATTACTAAACAAATATCCGTAAGTGTCAGGAAGTGGTCATTTTCCAGCAGCAGCTCCTGACATGACAAGACTTCTGCTACAGTGAGAAACAGTAACAGGGCAACAACAAATGAGGCCGCTTGAGTAGTGTCAAGGAATACTTTAAAAATGATACTTTCATGTGCCCCGACATTGGGGGAAACTACCGACTAGGTGGAAACAAAACATTTATTGTTTTTTTATAGTCCTTATCTTTCCTTGAAACTTAGACACTGAACAGTGTTTCCATTTAAGAATTCATTTCAAGATTATCTAAATCACTTTAAAAGCCCTTAATAGTTCTGAAGAACTTCTTGAAAACACATAGCTGATTCTCAAATTCTCAGTTCTCTGAATCTTGCAAAACTGGGTATGAGTCTCAACAATCAAATGTCTTTCTCCAGGAAGTTACAGTTTGTTGAATAATTGCTTTAACTACTTGATTGATTTCTATGAAACTGTGTCACATTGGTGAATGTAATTATAATTAATTTTACACAAATCACAGATAATGGGGAAAAATGCAGAATATTGTCCCTGATAATGGGCCAGGTTTATCCTAAACTTTTTCTCAAATTATCACTCCAATTGTCTTATGTTGTTGACATTTGTTTTCTCTACGCACACTCTTATAAAAGACAGCTTCACATGAAAGGCTGTCATTGTTAATATAACTGTATACTTAAAAATCACATCGATAAACATAATCCGAAATAGCAGACAAGCTGGTTGGATAGCTATGTTTTAACAAGGTTTTGAGCTTGAGATTTCTCCTTCCATACGATTGGCAATTTCCATGACAACATATCTAGGAAAGCTACACAAAACCAGACAAGGTCAACAGTTAGTTATCACAAATATTGGTCTAGGCACAGACACTAGCAAATTTCACTGTTCCACCTCAAACAAACTTTAAAAAAGAAGTACCTCTGTCACACACACTTGCCACGATTCATTTGTTTATTACTACACTTCCTAATGAAGAAACCGTTTTATCAGAATGCACGACCCCTGCAGTAATTAAACAGATCAAAGAAAGCTACTTGCAGTATCTGCCAAGACAGACTTTCCAAGAATCTAGTCAGCATCACAGAATACAAGAAGAACCCCATCATTCCAGCAAACACTGACATTTACAAAGAATGGTGGAAAATCTCTAAATACATCAACACAAAGAAGTACTGTCTTCTTAGTGGGAGCGTGTTCTCATTTGTTGTAGAGGATTAAACAAGCACAAGATGAGCTTCGAAATTCAAAAAAATAAGTAAAAGTAAGACATGGGTGGGGAATAACTATTTTATATATTTTAGACCCATTAACCCTTTAATGTTTTATAAAGCCTATGATTGGAGCGCATCTACAGATGTGGAAATAACTGCTGTATTGCTCTACATCTGTCAGTGATGATGCAAGATGATGATCCATGTGTCTGAAATCTCAATTTACAGTGCTGCTCACTATATAGCAAACCAATCAGTGTGTGAGTGATTTTGGACACTGTCCTGGCATCTTATCAGCAGAGGGAATTGAAGTTGTGGCAGGGTGTAATCTGAGTACTTGTACCCAGCGTGGCCTTCTTACAGGGTGTGTGGACTCCAATGGATTCTCACACCAGCAGAAGAATAGCTGACAGGAAGCTTCACATAAGATACAGAGAAAAACACTTTCAGACACTTCTCAACAACATAGAGCAGACTGCAGCAAGGCAGGTCTTTCTCTGTGTATAAAGTCAGAGGAATGTATGATGTCTGTCTGGCATTATTTAAGAAACACATGGACTGTGTTGTCAAATGTTATGCTGGTATTTAGAAAGGAGGGCTGAAAAATGACTTAATACCGATAAAGATATCAACTTGTTCTACAGGGATCATTAAAGTTAACAATTTATATTCTAATTAATTCTACTACTGAAATGAATACAGTAATATAACATAAAAACCAGCTGGATGATGTCTGACATTGTTTTTTTACCCTCCATAAATTAAGGTGCCTTCAAAATAGCGTGTGGCATGAACAACATCAACAACATTTAACACGCTGGACTTGTCATAATCACTATTATTGAAAGATGAGCCCATATCAGATATCCTATAACATGTTCAGACATATAATGTGGAACAAGTCCAATATACGCATCGTATCAGCTGTCTTATATATAAACTCCTCAAGGTGAAGGTATGCATTTAAAAATGCTATACCAGACGTTGTAAACAGGACCCAAGGCTGCAGGGCAGAGACTTGAGAGAAACGCTTATATTTTTAATTTTTTGTCTAATTTATTGATGTGAGAACATCTTGGCTAAATCAGGGCTCAAGGATCTGCCTCCATGGTTGCACATGTGCCAAAAAATCAGTTTTCATTAGTTGCGCCATTTCACCTGATATTCAACAGGTCTGAATTTTTAAAAAGTAGCCTGTAAATATATTTTATATTTACAAACATCAACTGGATATCTAGACACTGCCTATGAACAAATACTAGCATATAAACCCATTTGCAGAAGATCCCATGTCCTGTTACTCTGTCGTTGGATTTTATGAATAATGTACTTTTAACGTTAAAAAAATGCTTTCTGTAATACGACAATAATATTTGAGGTTGATTTTTCTTGTTTGAGTTTGTTAAGCACTTTCAACATTTAGGTTGTGAAACTTTTTGCAATTTCTTATGGGATGTGCTGTGACTTAAAAAAAGAAAAAAGATCTGCACCTATATTCCTGTTTACAATAATTCATATAATCCATTCAAATGCATTATTGGGTGCACTTTTATTATGTGCTGATGCACCTGAATGGAAAACGTAGGCGCACCTGTGCAACCAGTGTAAAAGGTTTGTTTGGACACTGGAGCCCAGTTAGTGACAAACAACAAGTCTAATCTCACCTTCCAAAAGCGGTTTCGAGCTAAATCAAGCATTATATAACTAACACGTTTCTTTCTGGTGTCTCCATGTGAAGACACACAACCCACAAAGCTGCTCGAACAGATGCAAAGGCCTGAAGCTGAACCTGAGGCTGGAGGATAATTTTGAACATGCCAAACCCACAAACTCAAAAGTAACCACCTCATGATTGAAGTATGGAAGCCTTTAAGGCTTTAAAATGAGATTTGTCCTGTTGACTATAATATTGATCATCTTTAAGATTTCAGTATCTGATTATTTGTAGAGCCTGGTAACACCAAAGCAGGGGAAAGTATGATTCTGGATATTGTTGTGTAAACCACAATTCAGATTAAATACTATGTTGGTTAGAGAGAGGGAGCGTGTATTTCTTTTAGACAACACCTTTACAACACCTCATCACTGACACAGTCACTGTGAACATTAAGACAGACTTTGCACCAGCTCATTCACTGATAAAACTAGTGCATAAACAAATAGCAGTGGCAAAGTCAGATCTAATCTGCTCTGTCACCCATTATTTAACTCACAGCCATACCTGTGTGGAGGGTGCAGTAGTTGAGGGTAGTTGTGAATGTTAATTATGCTAAATATAAAACAACACAATCCATCATGCTGTAGGTCTGTAATTATGTTCTACTAAGGTGTCATCACACCACACAGAATAACTGCCAGATTTAATGTAGTTAGTGGGGTGTTTCCCATGGGCAGGTTAATCTCCTGCTTTACTTGTGCTGTGTCAAAAGTTAGTTTATTGGCCTCTGTTGACTAGTGCTCTGAGCAATGTGTGAGTTTTTTGTACTAGAATACTACCTGTCCCAAGGATTGCTGTATGTTTATTTGATAGAAACATAAATTACTTTAGGAATTTGACATGAGAACATAACTGATAATGAAGATCTTGAAGCTGGATTTGAACTCAACACAGAGCCTCGAACTATTAAAGCATGAGACGATCTAAAATTCTGCACATTCATGTGCATTACTACAATCTAATACTGCAAAAGCACATAACTTCAATTAGGATAGAGATAATTATACTGTATCTATTCTCCTTCCATAAAAAGGAGAAAACTGGTGTTAGCTTCACAGATATATATTATTATTATTATTATTATCATCATAACCAGCAATGTTAGTTAAGTGCACCTCTCAATATGACTACTATTGTAGCCATAAAAGTTTAAAAATGGGTGGCAAATAAATTGTATATTCTATTATTACTATTAGTCATTAAAAGACCATGGAGGACATTTTTAGTATTTTCAGCAGCAAATTCATATACATTAGGATTGGGAAACGAAATCAAAATATTTTTTATACTTTTTACAAAATACCTTCATTAATGATGTGGCAGTATTGTAAGGATGACAATTGCTACTTTCACAAAATCTTAACACAATGAGATTTCTGATCAATGATCATCAGAAATGTGGATATAATAACTGAATGGATAAATGCAAATATTGGAACGTTAAGAAAATACTATTTCATTGTAATGTAGCCTTTAAAACAAGGAAAGATAGCACTCATGCATATCTCGATATAGTGATATCCAAAATATTAGACGATACATCACGAAAATATATTGAAACATTACACAGGCATACTTAATAGTATGTTCAATTAAATGTTTGCAGTTTGTCTTTTCTTATACATGTTGACAGTAAAAACAGAATAGTGGGGGGAAATATTGGATTCAATTAGCTACACTGATGAATGATCACTCACGTGACAGCTGTCCGTGTAAGCTACATGGATATAAGCCTAATTAATAAGCCTAACCTCATACGGTTCAGCTATGTAACAACAACATCGAGCTGAATTTAAAAGTGTAACAGCAAGATAAAAACAAAAAGGTCATAAAGTCAGTTAACACATTGACCAGAGATGCAGCTCCTCAGTGATGACGTTGCCTGTGTTGACACACTGCTCGAAAGGCTGCTAGCAAGCTAACTGCTGACTAGCAATTCCTTCTAGCTGTATGTATGAGGCAGGAGCACATAGCCCAGAAACATTTTATAGCCATTTGAAACTAGAGCGCCAGGAGATAAGGTTAAGTATAGCCACGCAGACAAACTGGTGACCCCCCTCCAAAGGAGACAACAACAAAAAAATGCCGTAGGAAGTAGTCACTGGGCGATGCTATGCTACAGCGGCTAGCTTGTCAAATCATATGACAGTTACGAGCCATCGTCATTTCCAATATATGACCGACCAAAAAGTAAATGTCAGAAGAGACCATTTAGTTCGTGGACACAGACGAACAGGTAGTTCCATCGATTTTCATTCATGTGAACTTTAGCAATAAGGTAATTAGGTCACAGAGAAGCTAGCAGCAGTGTATGGAGGGCCATGTTCACTTACGTCTGGATGGCTGGTTAGATTCGCCCAGGGCTTTCCTTCCCCCGCTGCCGGTTTTCTTGTCAGTCGGGTTCTTCGCTCCACCTGAGCTGGTGTTTTTCTTTCCTTTCTTCACTACCTCCCATTTGCCGACTGAGCCATTATTTGAAGCCATGTCTGTGGTCCAGTTGTGGTGTTATCAGTTAGAGTTGCTGTGACTTCCTGCTGCTGAATGAAACAGGACGACGGGACGCTTTCTCAACCAACAGCTCTCTGATCATTTAACCGTCCGCGTGCCACGTCTCTTTTGTCGGCATGACGTCAGAGTGATGCGTTTGGACCGTTAGTTTGACTTCCCTGAGGAAACTCGACAACTTCAAACATGTCCAACTTTTGAATTCAAATATCCGAAAAATTTACCTTATGTAACCAAGAGTATCTAAAGATTAATGTGACTTTCCTCTTTGTTCAAGTTAAAATTGTATGTACGTTGAAAAGTAAAATATGAGTCAAACTTCTGTTTGAAAATACATTTAAAAATGGCGACTGCTTTGATTTGAGCCAAGGCTAAAGTTTAATGAATCCATCGGATTGGCTGACTGACCATAAATTCCCAACTATTTTAAGAAATAGAATTTTAGTCATAAAAACACACCAAATGATCTTCAGATATAATACTAATAATAATAATAATAATACGCCCTACACAAGCAAGCATTAAAGTTATGGTATTGTTAACGGCTAATTTATTTAAGCAGATAATTTATCTGATCCCTGTGAGCTCTCTGCTGAGGGCTCCATCACTGAGAAGTGCCAGGTCCAGTTAAACCATGGGTCTGCTGCAGGTTTCTGTCTGGCTGCGCTCTGTGGAACAGACGGTGAGTTTTGGCTGCAGTGTCTCTCAAAAGAGGCACTAATGAGTCTCTTAGTGTTTGGCACAAAGCTCCTGGATCTCTCTCAAGCCCTTGTCTATTTCATCTGAGTGGAAGCTTATCCACAGACAGCAGTGGCCATCCTGCAGGGTCACTGAGTTATTCTTTTGCAAGTCAATTTTACTTTTGTTTCCTTAGCAATAAACCTCTATTTTAGTCCCAAAATTGTTTTTCAATTACAATTTATTTCTTGGCAACGACTGCCAGACTCATCCTTATGCTTTTACTATATAATTCACACTGATTTGCATGAGGAACAAGATAATACTACTTCTGATAAATGAGAAATACAACAGCAACATGGCAGATATCACACAGAACAACAAAGTTTGTTACTTTTCTTGAACCTCAGAGCTTTATTTCATTCCAGCAGTTAACTCCAAATGATGCAGGTTTATCCCATGGCTGCCATGATAGCAAACGGTGAGAGAGGGTTTGATGTTATGTTCTCTCTGACTGGTCTAACCACACTGTCAGTCACCCTCAGCCTGGCTGTCAATCACAATAAACCACACCTATAGTGCCTTGGCAGCTACTGTGGCATTTGAACACTTTTGCAACAAAACTCAATTAAATAGCAACAGAAAAATAATGATAGCAGCTACAATGTTTAACTCAATTAACACAGTCAAACATTAGTATTTAGTAGTGTCTGTCCGTAATCTTATTTTTGTTGTTGTTGTTTTTTACATTTGTTCATTCATAGAATTCAAAGCCTGACATTTGTCTGATAAATAACTTTTACACTGATGCCTCTGACTTGGCCAGTGAGGAATTCAATGCAAATAAAAAACAAACCTCTTTAAAAGAAATCTACAAAATATAAAATAGCTTCTTCCTGTATCATCCTGGCTACAGCCAGTCACTGCATGTTGGCATTTTGGATCATTTCAGTCAGTTTGTTTCAGCTACATTTAGTGCAAGATTTCCAAATCCAAAACCTCATTTTTTTGCAGAAACTGTATCAAGCAGATTAAAAAAAGATAAATAAATAAAAACATAAATACATCATGCTGTCTCATAAAGCATTCATGAGCGATCCCTCTGTGATGGGACAACTTGATGAAAAAGAGCATTTTCAACTGTAGTGCTTTTATCTTGGAATGATGACTTCTTTACATGTACATGTGTGCAGTTCAGAGTCTGCGATATGTCTGCGGGCTGAATGTACGTTCACGTGTCATCATAAGCAATATTTTAAAAATATATAGTATGTGCAGGTTGCTCTCTAAAGGGGCTAAACACCATTTATAATCTCACTTTGTGAAATTTACAGCCAAAATATCCTCAAACTGATCACATTGTGTGGAAAACATTGTGTGGTTTCATATATTAACTCTGTACCCTGATGCAAGTGCATGTCTTCTTGTGGTGACCAATCAAAGTGCATGGTGAAAGAAAGTGACAGACATATTGACAGCATTCTCGGCTGCAGGCTGTCAGTGCTGGATCTTTGTAATCTCATTGCTTTTAACCTCAAACCTCTAAGGTTAGCCTCTGGTTAGAATAAGTTGAGTAAGCCAAGTCAGGCTGCTGGGCCCTGGTCCAGACAGATCTGGGTTAAGTGTCATTTGATAGTTTGGGGAAGCTAGGCTGTGCAACAAAATCATCATGGATATGGACAGCCACAGACACAATGGGAGAGGTAAGGGGGTCGTAAAAAGTCAAATAAAGGGGGAAAAAGGGGAATTATGACAATAATTTTCAGGTAGGTAAAAGGGTGAGAGGGGAAGGGGCTGGTTTATGAAGGTGACAAACAGACGAGGAGGAGTTCAGAACTCATCCTGGTCTCCATGTGCTGCTTCGTCAATCTCATCATCATCTGGTGGTGCAAATCCCTCCTGGAAAAGAAGACTGAAGTCAGTGTATGACATCATAATAGCAGTCATAATATTTGGTTCTCGTGGATTTTAATTGTATGGTTGGTATTAGAGAGAGTGTTTTGAGACATTCCTTCTTGTCTTGGCTCTTGTAAGATATACTTGTAAGATGCTTTATGTTGCCTTTGACAGCTCACTTGTAATTTGGTGATCATCAGACTGCTGTAACATCTTAAATATAGTAGTCACAAACACTGCAAAATGCTATAATGGATCAAGGAGAAGATTCTAAAAAAACTGCAGTCACAAAGAGGAAAACCGATGACACAAAGACTCTAAACAAGGACTGTAAAACACATCTTGAGAAATTGGATAAGAGGTAAATGTCTAAATCTAAAGCCAGCCAAGTTGCATCTTGACTAAACACTTAAACCCCAAAAACAAAACATGTTTGAAAGCACCACAAACTCCAGTCCTTGAATGTGATTACAGAGTTAAATGAAAACCTACGACAGTCTGAACTAAAATAAAACATTCACTACATTTAAATGCATTTGAGTAATCAAGCTACAGGCAGATTTCTGCAGCAGTTAGAAGTTACGTAGATGAGAAGCCGGGTTTCAATTATTGAGGTGTGAATTAAAGATAACTAATTTCCCCAACTTGATTTATTTGCCACTTACAGTACACCCATAACCAAGTTACTGATTGTGTTTATAAACTTGCACATGCTTAAGAAGAAGACTTAAGTCGGGTTAAGTGTTTCCTTGTCAGAGGTGCAGAGGGATGTCAGCATCAGTGTTTGGGGTAGCTTGTAACTAAGTAATCTGTTAGAGAAATCAGATTACTTTTTGTTATAATGAGTAATCCGTTATTGGATAAATTGCTTTTCCTTTCCTTTTGTCACCACAAAAATAAAATAAAATCTCTAAAGCTTTCAGGCTGTTTCTGTTTCTCTCCTACTGTTCAGCAGGTGGCTGCATGCCTGCGGAAGGTAAACCCACGGTTGTGTCAGTACGCATGCATAGCTAAAGTACGCTAACGTGTAACTTTTCTCAGTAGATAATGCAATAACGTTACTTTTTAATGGAAGTAATCTTTTAAGGTAGTGAGTTACTTAGTAAAATTACCCAACACTGGATCAATACGTTTAGTAAAGAGGCATCATCATATTTGAAATAGTATTAATCCAAATTAAGGTCTGAATGCAACTTACACTGATGCAAAGTAGAACTATACAAGAGCTATAAACAAGCCACAGCTGAACCTTTGGCTGTATGCCAAAAAACGTTCATTCACACTGACGTGTGCTACGTCACAGCAGTATCTTCTACCACTAAACTGTTTTGATATGTGTGATATAATTCTGACCTGAGATCAGAGGTAGGGAAGAAAATCTTATCACTGACTTTCTATGTGTATACAGTTACCAGGTAAGCTGTTACCTGTGTAAGGACATTTACCTGGTTTCTTTTGTATGTGCTGTAAATGCAGGGCTTGAAATAGAAGGAAATTGCCTCTACTCCCCCTATTTACATCTTGGCAGGGGTAATGAGGTCTTTTCTAATTAGGCCTGCACATCTTAATAGTAATGTCATTAATATATAACATATAGCCTTTAGTTGATCCTGGATACATGGGGTGTTGCTTCTTTTGCAACAGTGAAGTTAAAACCATTGACTTGAGTGATAATTTGCAGGGTGGGGTTTATCTGCTGCCTACAGCTTCTGTGTCTGTCTGTCTTTAAAGAATAAATATGTAAAACACAACAACAAACAGCAGTGACACTATTTGTAATATATAATATTATTGAACATATAATAAACTATGTATTTTTCAGCTTAAACTGATCAGATAAATGATTGCTGATGATTGACTCATAATTGATGTGTGCAACTATTAATTCATGCAGTAAATACTGTGAAATCAATATATCTGGATGCATGTGCTCCATGTGTGTGGTTTGTATTTACCTCTGTGGCATATAGTGTATCCATGATTTTGGTGAGGACTGGGTTATTATCATTTTCATTTTCCTGGCAGATGAGCTCGATGTCTCTCAGCTTTGCGAAGTAGAAGTCCCTCTCCTTCTCCAGCCCTTCTACAGTCAGCTTCAAATCCAGCAGCTGTGAGCAGGGACAGTGAAAAGACAAATAACACAACAACTAAAGAAAGAATATAGTACAAATAAATATGCATTGAGGGAATAAAACTTAGATCCATTAAAGTGAAACTCTCGCTAAAAAGCAACCAAGGCTTTATTTGTGATTGAATATGAGTCAAACCTTCATGTAAATGCATAATTATGACGAAAGAGGCACTTTTAAGATTTACCGTAGTTTCGTTTTCGGGCAAGCTAATTTTCAATGGAGTGCAGGGGCACTCTTACACTAGCATCAAATTCGCTATTTTTAAAATACTAAGAGGGCTCGACACAACATGAAACTGTGATTTGCTTTTGGATCTCCGGCGTGCCGCAGTCATGGCAGACAAAAAGCGTTTATCCCCGAGTGCGACCCTAACCCAACAGGCAGGCTTGAGGAGCGGTCCACCATTACTCTCCTGCCTCACTCTTCCTTATCAATTCTCATATCGATTCCTGAGTAGTTAATTAAGTGGCAAAAAAGGAGTTCTAGACCATCTTCTGCACCAAAAGCAACCATTTTATTTTTTCCCAAAACTATGCCTGCACAAATGCCTGCCAGACTGTGAACATAAACATATTCAACTTAAACATAGAATAAAAAACTGCATCCTGCTTGCAGTTGCAAGGCGACAGAGAGCTAATGCAGGATATTTAATGTCAACATTACCGTCGTCAACGCTGGTCTCAGTGGAGCTTGTTTGACCAGCAGCAACGCAGGCGCCCTAACCGATATTACAGCATTATTAATTATATATTTAATTTTTATAGCGCATTTCAGGGTACCCAAGGACATTTAACAAAATGAAACAAACAAAACAAATAACAAATGGAGCGCCTGCCAGTCCTCACGGAGGGAATAGCACCGTTCTTGTAAACAGACTTGCGTCTGGAGGTCCCGTCCATCATCGCCGCAGCCGGGGGAGACCACAGCAGCAGAGGAGAGCGACAAAGGAGCCCGGCGGTGAATAACCCCGAGGTTGTGGTGGAGGGAGGACCAGCGGAGCAACGATGGACAGCCCACAGAGTATTGAGTACATCGGTTTGAAAGTTAGCGTTGCTAGGCTAACAGCTGATCGACGGGGGCTAACAGCTGATCGGGGGAAAGGTGAGTCCATGGAGCCAATGTTCAGGTGTGCAGCCTTCACAGTTAGTAGCACAGTCTCGTGGCTAGCTGAGAAGCAGCGATATTTACGCTAGCTTCCTCTCGCATCCAGGTTGATTGCACTGATCACACACGGCAGAATAGATCGCTTCTTCGTCTCCATGATGCTGCCTCGGGGTTGAAGGTCTGAGTCGTCAGAGATTGTGACGCAAATGTACCGCGAAGCAAAATTTCCTTGAGCAGGCAGCGAAATGAGAGAATCGTTAAGAAGAATTGATAACGCCAGAGGCATACAATTCCGATGGAATTGCTCAGTTGGAACCGGTTCTGAGTCGGAACCGGTTCTCGATTCCCATCCCTAATGGTGAGTAGTTCAAAAACCTTCTTTTTTGTAAACTCTGTGTACACAAGCAATGTTCTCAATGCTCATGTTTATGTGTAGAGACCCTGGTGATACTACGAGCAAAATTTCATGTTGTGTCGAGCCCTCTTAGAGTTTTAAAAATAGCGGTTTTGATGCTAGCGTAAGAATGCCTCAGCACTCCATTGAAAATTAGCTTAGAGCAGTGTGGTACTCCCAATGTGATGGTGCTTGTGCCAAAAAGGGCTCTCAAAGTCAAACGTGTGTCGTGAACATTGAAGGGTGTCACTAATCAATCTGTAGTGTCACCTGCTGGTTGAGCTCCATGAGCTCAGCGTCTCCTCCATTGCGGGTCATGGGAGCACTCCTGCGGGCTGGTGCTATCTGCCTCTGAGGGGTAGGAACAGTCTTCGGTACCGTGGGAGATGTTCTCATGGGGCCTGGAAGACAGAAATACACACATTTATACATCATCACCTTTGGGCTGAGATGTTTTCAGTCGACTGACAGTGAGTTGCTTAATTTTAACAAATGCATCTGTCTGTCTACACAGGAAATATAATAGCTCATGCTTTTCTGGTATTATATGTGTGTAAATGTGAATCCAAGCAACTTTTTATAATAGATGTGTGCAATCAGTTGATCAGTTTTTTAAACATTTGGTTACGGCCTCCAGCCGATAATCTTTGCCATTTAGGCCCGAGTGAGCACTCCTGTTTTCCACTACACCATCTCTGCTTGATCTACAGGTCCCGCCTCCTGCCGCCAGCCATTGGACCTCCGCAGCTGCAGCCAATGAGCCTGACGAGCTGTCAAGGAGCGGTCCCATTTGAAATAGCAGTGCTCTTGAGACAGTGCTTGAGGGCTGTCACTGTGCAGTGTGACTTTCCTCCTCGTTTGTGTGAGTGGTGGATCTGAGCTTTGTTTGAATTGTGTCGAGTTCAATTTCTAATTGTGTTTTTTGTTATCCTGTGTGTTAGTTACTGAACTGTGCTAACCCTTTTTGCTGTGCTTCGGCACTAGTCTTAGTCATGCACCTTGTACATAGCACTTTTTGCACTCAATATTTCTTTTGTTAGGAAGCAGTAAGGGTGTAACTGCCATTTATTTTGATCCCCTTTTTTCTCCTGTTTTTGTTAGTTTAGAGAGTTGGGTTTAGCCATTGTAATTTTATTTGTTCTTTTGTTTTTCCCTCCCAGGGCAAGTTAGTAGTTGAAAAGACAGTTTCTTTTGTTAATTATTTTGGCCTTGGTTCACCCCAAAAAAATGCTTCACTTTGTTTTGTGGTTTATTTTGTTTTGACTGTGTCCACCATTTTTTTGTACAGTGCTCTTTGTTCACTATGAACTGTGAACAATAAATTACAGCTTTCCTGGTTGCAAAACGTCGTTCTCTGCCTCATTTATGTTGTGCCCCTGTTCCCCTAGCCTGGGGCGTAACATAATTGGGGGCTCCTCCACCCGCGTGGTGGAGGTTAGTCTGTATTGTTAGTTTGCAGTTTTTCTATGTCTGTGGAGGCATAGGATGACATTTGACATGGATGGGTTTACACAGGCTCCTACTCTTGATAAGTTGGACAGATGTACTAAAGAGGATTTGTTGGTGATTGCTGCTTTCTTTGATGTTGCCGTTCCTATGAATGCCCTTAAGTCAGAGGTTAAAGTGTTGTCAGAGAGGCTGGTGGAGAGGGGTATAGTTGCAGTGGAGACGCAGCTACAGGCAGATGGTGCTTCTGAGGGTTTAGATGGGGAGGTGGGAACGGAGGCTACCGCGGCCCCACAAACCCTTAGCGACCCGGTGGAGGAAGGGGCGGCAGTTCCTGTCTCCATTCCTGGTCTGCGCCTAGATCACAATGTGGATCCCATGGCTCTACTTCAGGCTGGGGTGGAGACAGAGGATCTGAGGCTCGCCCTCCGCCTCAGAGAGGTGGAGCGCCAAACGAAAACCTGCGAGGTTGAGCTGATGCATCTCCGCGTCAGGGCAATGGAGCTGCCCTCACTTGTCAACACCAGAAATACCAGTCTGTTCAACTATTATTTTTATCAATGTACACATTTAAATGAATTACTGAAATGTTGTAATAATAATGCATGTTTCTTTTTTGTTCAATGATTGTTATGTCTTAACTTCGAATTAGTAATGTGTTGTCATGTTTTGTTGGATCATCTGCAGTGTACATAATGCAAGTGGCAAACATTTCAGTTTAAGTTACAATTTCCTTACTGCAGGTGATTAATGGTTTAAAATGTTTCTTATGATGCAAAATTGTTTTAGACCATTTAACCTTAAAGATTGTTTTTTTTGTTTTTTTTTGTTTGTTTTTTTTCTGTTTTTTTTTCTCTTGCCCTTTCATTTTTTTGACATGACAGCTAAGAGTGATGACAGGATATAAGGATAAAAGAGGGGGGGGGTGACATGCAGCGAAGGGCCACAGATCAGACTTGAACCCTGGTCCCGTGGAGCAAGGGCACAGACTCTGTACATGGGACATCTACTCTACGAACTAACTAGCTGACAAGTCTAATTTTGAACTTCATTTTAAATATCATGGAAATCTATAGGAACATCCTCACTTTCTCTCTTATTTCTCAGGTGTAACTACAGTATTGAATGTTGGGCTGTGAAATTTTTCAACAACTTCTTGAGCTGCAGAAGATCTGTGGCTGAGCAGATGCAGTGAAGACGCATATAAAGGCTTTTTGCTGCTAATCAGTTTTTTGCTTGCTTAAACCTTCAAGCCAAGTTCTAAATGTCTACAAGCCCCATCAAGAGGTGAGGATTGGCCAAATTACCTCATTTTGCAAGGTTTTCTAAGCCTCAAGTGCCTCAGAAAAACATATACACATGCAAAAAAACACACACATTCTTCCAGGAATTGATGATGATTTTATGATGTTAAAGAACAATTCTAATATTTTTTTAGCTGTTTTGTTCCAGCTAATTTATCGCAAAACCTTGATAACGCTTGCAATGTTTGAGTTGTGAACACATTTTTCATGTTGCCCTTCATCACAGTTTAACAGCACCGTTTGCTCCCATATAAATATTTATTGTCCACGAGTATAGAGCTTGAAAAGGGCAGTTCTGAGACAGTCAATTTCAACTTATGTCCTCAATTTTCCTCTTCGACCACATACATAACATGTATAACACATTTATACGCTATTCGGAATTTTAAGTGACTCTGATCAACAACATATGGGGGAAAAGCAGAACACCTTGTGAGATTGTGTAAAACTATTAATACATTTCTATTATGCAACTACAGAGATACAATCAAAGTCACAAATACTGCACACAACAGGCCAGAATAGACCAATCCCCCTGACTCCAAGTCTGAAAGTAGGTAAGACACTCTGCAAGCACCGACAAGCACACAAACACATATATAACATGCTCGATGCAGGGGATGTTACCTGAGCGGGAGGGTCGTTTAGGTTTGTGAAGAATGGTTTCACCTGGGTTAGAGGTGGGGATGTGGTTGCATGAAGAGGTGAGAGCAATGAAATGAAGCTCACTCACAGCTTATGGTGTCAGACAAACACAAGTGTGTTTGGTTGTGTATGTACGTACCTGGGGTAGGTGGAGGCGGTGTAACGTCCTGGCCCTGCCGTGTCAGTAAAGGGTCGTATTCTTTCCCGTCATAGTTGGCGTCAAAAAACTTCTTGAACCACTGAAGAAACTCAAAGTTGTCCTGGAACTTCCCTTTCACCAGCCTCTCCACAGGAATGATCTGAGAGAGACAGAGAAGGAGATCAAGAGAGAGGATGACAGAGATTATGTGTCAAGGTGGGATTTAACATAATTTCTATGATCTGTATAATATTATATGAAGAGCAACAGAGATGTCCCCTGCATATATGATCTAAAATAAATGCTAATCCCTGGAAAGCCATTAATACAATGTTTTTTTACAATGCAATGTTTGTGATCAAAAGGTCATTACATACAATTTGGTGTATAAAATGAGAAAGACAAAGTATTATTTTGTGGCTGGACTTGCACAGCCAGACCCATCTCCACACTTTGCTGAAGAAAAGTCTTGCTGAACACATTATCATTCTGGTATAGGGGA
The DNA here is from genome assembly GCA_903131615.1 of Diplodus sargus. Taxonomy (NCBI): domain Eukaryota; kingdom Metazoa; phylum Chordata; class Actinopteri; order Spariformes; family Sparidae; genus Diplodus; species Diplodus sargus. The sequence goes on along the minus strand of CAEMYA010000289.1, from coordinate 1,262,804 downwards.
GACAAACACTGACTTGTTTGCATTTCTTTAACCAATCACAATCCTCTTAGGCAGTATGAAACACAGGATGCAGCAATGGTTCCCCTGCAAACTACAACCTCTATGATCTATGGTGATAGTGTAAGTGACATGGATCTTATCTGGAAACAACTTAAATGTTTCAACAACTCTATGTATTATGCATTTTTGTTTGACTACTCTCTGCAAAGCAAATTGCCCCACCGGGACATTCATGTTAGACATTACAATGGCTAAATCTTCACAAACAAACCAAGCAGGGTTGTCTAATTGCATGATCCAGTCCACGATTTGTTAAAATTTACCATTTTCAGCCCGTAGGTTGCTCATACAGAGGACTTTGCTGTTTCACGTAGCGACAGAGTCTTTGAGCGGAAATACACAGATAGTTGAAAAGGGGTGGAGAATGATGACTGGCTAGTCTCCGAGGGTAGGCTTACATAAACAACCTACTTCCTGTGAGTCAGACTACTTTGGGGCATCTCAGTGGGCATCTTTAAAGGATAAATCAATCCAAAAATGAAAATTCAGTCATTATTTAGTCACCCCCATATTGATGTAAGTCAGGTGAGGTTTTTTTTCTGAGCAACTAAGAGAAAAAAAAATAAATGGCCACATACAGCTTGTCCGGTGTCATCCAAGTCTTCTGAAGCGCTAAGATCCCACTTTGATTTAAAAAGAAACCTGAAGTGAGTGCACAAGCTCGACCACAGGAGCCATTTTAAGTTTTCTTTCACTTTTAGAAACACGTGCCTGTCAATATCAGGTGTTTCGAAGAAGCTGGAACAATATTTTGTTGCGAAGCTCCAGAAATGTTTTGTGGACTAAAAAAAACTTGACACCTGACTTTCCATCAGCATTAGATGATGACTGATGATGACTGAATTTAAATATTTGAGTGAAATGTTGCTTTAAGATGCAGACCATGTTCTCACAATGGCCCCTGTTAATACCCAGCCTGTGACCACTGTGGCATGTCACCCCTCCTAGTTAAAAAACAATGAATTTCTTTTGTAACTCCTCAGCTATATTGGTTTATTTGATCTGAGAGCTTCAGTGTAAAAAAGACACCAATGAAAGGATCAAGATATGAATGGTTTTAATGTGTTAGTATCACAGTAATTGGGTAACCTTGGCATAGTAATTCTGGTCCACCGCTGCTTCTTAAATAACTACCTTGGAAACTTATATCATCTTACATGTTTCAACAACCATAAATGTACTACTGTACCTTCCAGGAGGAAGATGTGTTTAACCAAATCTAGTCAGATGAGTTCATGAATGTGTTTGAGTTCTCACCTTGTCCACATTCATTCTCTTGAATGAAGCCTGTAAGACCTTGAAATTGTGGATGTATTCATGTTCCAACTTAGCACCGAACTTGACTTTCTTCAACAATATGCAGCCTGGAAACAGCATGTCCATGAACTGACAGTAGGCAGCACCTGAGGAAAAATGTTAGATATTTTCACACATTGAATTTAATAACAAGCTCAACATATAAAAGATGTGTGGGTGTTTACCTGAGCCAAGCTGCTCGATCTTTGTGTAAGTGAGCTGTAGAGAGTCGTTAACCCATGCCAACATGTCATGACGACTCAGGTTCTCTATGGTCATAGAGGTGGAGTAGACATTCACCGCCATCCTCCTTCTTCACACACACACGCACAAACACACATAATAAAGGCTGCATTAAAGGAAACAAGTTTCTAACTCTGTGTTTTATCATTACCAAAGATGTGGCATTTCTTTCATTTAATAGAATCGTGTTAACCACTTGATCTATTATAATGCTCACTACACTGGTACCGTGAGAGAAAAGTCATATACGTATTCCATATTACTGGGGACATAAGAGTGTTAAGATTCTCGACATGCACGATTCAATTTTCTCTTATAAATTCATCAATCAATTTTGATTATGAGCATCCACTGTCAACCCTGATGGCTTTTTATACTATCACATCTGAGTTTGTCAAGATCGAGAGATAATTTGTTTTATGGCTTGACAAAGGGTATTTACATTTGCACCTAACTGTATAGAGGGGTATTTTATAACAACAACATGACTTTATCCTGGTAGCTTTTTGCAGGTTAGGGCGAAGGGACGTTCAAACAATATTCACCAAAAATGGTCACAAAACAACAAGAGAGTTGCAACAACTTTTGTTTCTCAAACCCTCTTTCCAAATAAATAAAGGATCTCAGAAGAAGAAAATTAATTCAACATGACCGTCATTTGTTTGTTTTTGTGCACGCAGTTTAAGTCTGGAAGTGCAGCTGCAAGCTACAGGTTAGAGAGATGTATCTTCTATTGAAGTGGTGTTTTTTTGTTTTCTTTTAAGATGCAAGCTGTACACACTTACATAGGTATAGATACAAAAAAACAAAGTGAGTATCTCCAATCTCCACCTTTTTGCTTTGCTGATTGAAATTGAAAGCTATTGTAAGTTACATTTTTGTCTGAACTGTCTCTTTCAAGCAGCAGTCCTGAAAGGTTTTTGTTCAACAATGTAAAGCACTTGTTCTTCTGTTATGGAGTGTGCTGTTAAATAAAGTTTAATAATAATATTATTATGTACTTGACACATTTATGCTAACATACTACTATTAAATAAGGTATCCTGTCAAATGAGGCTAATATGAGAGATTTGCTTGGCTGACTCTATCATGTCCAGGCAAAAAAAATACACACACACACACACTTTACTCACCTGCGCTGGGTGTGTGTTGGGTGTGAACTGTTCAAACCAGGTTGTGATGGACCACCTTATAAAAAGACCTGGAGACAGAAACCAGTAACATGTGGGATATAACTTCTGCTACTGTTAAGATGATCATATATCAAAGTTACCCCGCTTGTCATCTTCACAGAATTATCCTCAAACGTAAGTGATGGTTGTCTTTGTTTATAATTAATAATTTCTTCAATACCTGCGTTTCTGAAAGGTCAGAATGGTTTCGTGTCGTTCTCTAGAGCGTCTCCACAAGGTTACAAAGAGATAAACTATCAGTCACTAGTTCACCTGCTAGGCCACTAATCTGTGCCACAGTTAATCCCTTTAGCTCAGGTTCAACATGATGTAATACTTCACAAAGCAAGCTGAGATCTCCAGCAGGTGTAACAAACAGGCAGAAAAACCAACATTCATCACACTGACAGCTGGAGATAAAAATCCAACAATAACGAGAGTTTCCTGTAAACCGACTGCCTCCAAAACAAACAGCAGCCAGGATGCTGTGCTGCACAATCACTTCCTGACTGCAGTGCTTCACAGAGGTAAAACCATAAACCAGGAAAATGCTGCTAATTTGGTTGCAGCCGGTGGAGCTACTGGTTATGCTGGTCTTTAGGTTGGTGAATACAAAGTGTCCTTTTAGCCAATTCGTCTACTTTGACTAACTTATATGTTAGCAAAATAAAGGTCACTAACTGCCTTTTCATGTAAAAGCATATTTTCATCCTCGACTTTCTTGTCCACTTGGGAAGCTAACTGTACACACCTAGCACAAAAATTGATATATAAACACAAGCAGTCCATTAGAAACAATGACTACTGACTATTTGGTCTCTTTCTAATTAAACAGCACATATCAATAACAGTGAAACAATTCTCAGAATATCTTCCAGCAAAAATGACAAATATATATTGGTTCCATCCTCTAAAAGGTTATTTGCTGTTTTACGTTGTCTTATATGAGAGTTAAATGAATCTCTTTGTGTGATGAACTGTTGCCCAGACAAAACAGGACTTCTGAAGACATCAATATTAAAACATTAAATATTTTTAATCTCAAATGGACTTCAGTCCTGGACAAATATTGGTAAAATAAATTAAATAAAACTGTCAAACAATAGTTGAACAAAAATAGATATATTGACAAGTATTTGAAAAATGACCTGATAATGAAACTTATCATTAGTTGCAGCCCTAGTTCTAAGAGCAATGCTTTAGAAACACCTGCTTGGCTTTGCTTAACTTGTTATATAGTCATTTGCCTAAAACGTGAGTAATGATACATTAATTAATACAACAGACCACAAGGGTAGGGTCAGTGACCTAAAATAAGATGCATGATCATACTTGAATGTAACCCGAAACTTGGACTTTCCCATCTGACAGATCTGATTTCCACAACAGTCTCCAGATCTTAAAGACATCAACACACTTTTTATTTTTGTTTCTGACTCTGTATTATAGAGAAGTAGAGTACAAGTTTGTAGTAAATAAAAAACTTAAGTCCAAAAAGCTTTTTCTTTACTCATGTTCCTGCTACCAGAATAAGACACATGAATACAAAAATAAGTGTTTACCTTCTTTTGCATCTTATTTGGTCATTGTCTGATCTCTTATATATAACACTTGTTTAGGCCTGTTTATCTAGTTTGTACTGTATTTATCATTAAATATGGGCTGAAACAGTTTGTCATCCGAAGAAAGAAGAAAATGTATTGCAGATTATTTTGATAATTAAATCAACTATTGCGAAAGTTTTTTTTTAAAGAATGCCAGCAGTTCTACAGTTCCAGCTTCTCAAATTTGAAAGTTTGTCAGTTTTCACAGTCTTCCATAACATACTACTGAACAAATTTGGGTGTGGGCCATCGGTTTGATAAAACAAAACATTTGATTTGGCCATCTAAGCTTTGGGAAAGTCTGACGCTATTATTTTGCATAATTTACTATTATTGGACATTTTATGGATTTAACAGTTAATCAAGGAAATAACAGATGGTTCCATCAATAATGAGAATAATCACAAGTTGGTACTTCTTCTTTACCACTGTCAAAATTTGTGAAACTGTCTCAATACTACCTTTTTTTTAATAAAAGTTGCTATCAAAGGAAAGTATGTGGTAAAACATATTGAAAACATTTAATGATTGCAGAATCTGATTGATACGTATACTCTTCTTTGCACAATAACCTGCATATTACACTGACATTGCATTTAAATTAAGCATTTTTTGTGTATTATGTTTTGTACAAAACAATATAATGTCTTTGTAAATATAAACTTGATTTTCATTTTCTCCTTTAGTGCTTCTTTTCTATACTTTGTGAGTACATTTTACTCCCTATTCTATTGTTATCATTTTAAATACCTAAATTTAAATTGCTTGTTTTTACATTTTCTGTGTGTGTGGTGACACAATTGTATTTTATTGCTCAATCCTGTATTGTACAATGATAATAAAGGTAAACCTTGAACCTTATTTGCACTGCACTGCTGTCATACTACAACAACAGATTGTAAAGCTAGTAAAACGGCAGAAGAGGGGGATGACTGACACACTTGTGCACATTGATAGTAGCTCCAGAAATAGGGACAGAATAATTTAACAATTTAATTAGTTCTAATCAAATTTTCTTTTCCAGGAAAGAAGAAGCAGTTTCTTGGTGAATTTGTCAAGGAGAACCTGTTACGACAAATTTGAAATTGGGCATATCAAATCAAGTTAAATCAATTTTATGTATCCATACAGCCCAAAAATGACAATCAGGCTTTTCAATCTGTACAGTAAACGACCTGTATGCAGTCTGAAAAACCCCACACACAATGCATGCATATTATATATTTAACTTTGGAAATGCAGTAGAAGGTAGAAAACATGTTTAATATTGAATATATATATATCTATATCTATATATATCTATATCTATATCTATATCTATATATATATATATATAAGCCTTCTATACTGCACTGGCTTTGGAGAGTATTCCAAAACATGTATTTATTATACAAAAAATAAAATAAAGTAATTTGACCTCCAGCAAATTTCCTCAGGCTGTCAGCTATTATGATGTATGCGAGGAAACAAAACCCAGGGTTAGCAGATAGAAGAATACGGTCTTCTCGTTGTATTTAAAGTACATTTAAAGGCATGTAAACCCTCCTTCGTGAGTCTGTGACTGCAGCCTGGTGCCAGTCGGTTTCGCGGGTCAGCCTGCCTGTTTTGACAGTTGACTTCACAGCCGCGGTCGGTGCGACAGGCACTGCTGCCACTGTGTGTGACTGTATTGTACTGCTGCTAGCTCCCAGCTATCTACTTAAACAACGCTAACGCAGGCTGCGAGTGGCTGTTGTTGTTGTTGTTGATTTCAACGACTTTCCACCTGGTTTTATTTCACCTCAGAGACATCACAGGACTCAACATACATCCGAGTGTAACGCTGAGTGAAAACGAGACTTTGTTTAGCCTGACGTTACCCCCCTCTGAAGGCCTGTTCGGTAATACACACGCACAATGCCAGTGACAGAATAACTGTCACCAACGGGAGGATACAAGTATTTATCTGAGACGTAAATTAAACAAGCCGTTAAATAAACTGATTTTAATCGTAAAGAAGCGAATTTTAAGTTAAGTTGAGTTAATAATACTCACTGGAGTGCGACAGCGTCTCTCTCAACCGTCCCGTTGTGTGTGACGATGGGCTTTTCCGTTGCTATAACCCCGACTGTTGCAAGTTGCGCGAGACTGCTCTCGCCTAAGCCGTTGGCAGTGCGCATGCGCAGATGACTTGCAGGATTGTTGTATTACTTTTAGTGAAACTGGTGTCCCATAAGCGGCCATGACGGAGTCAAGGAAAAGCACCACAGCGTGACTGCGACCCGTATTTGTTCATTCAAGATTAAAGTGATGAAGCTCACTTTGAGTTAAAGTTCACATGTATTTTAAAGAGGCAATTAGGAATAAGTACTCAGGTGTTTTACCTAAGTAGAAATAGTAATTGAGCAGGGTTATGTGATTTTTTAAAACACAAGGGTATGAAAAACATACCCTTGAGTTAGTGGTGCTACATCTACACTTCTCAAAATTAGACATTGTGATATGGGTGCATACATGCGCGTGCATGGATATGCAATACAAGTAAAATGTAATGTGTTGCATTATTTTTAGGGACCAACAATCACAATAGAAAAAAATCATTTATGTCACAGAATAAACAATCAAGTGAAACTTTAAAATATCCCAATATGCTGATCCAATTTTGAGTAGTGTATTTTGGAAAATGAAAGTTCTGTTTCAAGCTCAGATCCATACAAATACATACTGTAGTTACCAAAAGTATAAAGACATAGTTTCAATTATGTAAATAATAAAGGTGGGGCTCATTTCCAGTGCTTTACATACAATCAGGTAACATGATGATAGATAGATAGCTAGATAGCTAGATAGATAACTTTATTTATCCCGAGGGGAAATTAGGTTTGATACATGATACATAATAACAGTGATGGAATGTAACAAAGTAAATGTATCCAATTACTGTACTTAAGTACAATTTTGAGGTACTTTATACTTCCACTCCACTACGTTTGGAGTAAAATAGATTATTTTTTACTCATTACATTAATGTAATAACTTTAGTTACAAGTTACCTTTCCAAATTACATGCTGCATCAGAGGGAAATGACTGCACATATCAATTCATTTATTCTATTACAATCAGATTAAAACAGAAAACAAACAAACACTGAATTAAATCAGAAAAATGCTGAATATTGGATCTGATGATTGGCCAGATCAATAATAGACTGACCTCTCGTATACATACATATATACATACATACATACATGTAAATCTAATTACTTTTACTTGTACCTTTCATCCTTACCTTTCTACACTGAAAATTACTTTTGATACTCAATTATATTTATCATCCGATACTTTAAAACTGAAGCACTATTTGTATGGGTCACTTTCACTTACACTTAAGTAACATCCACGATGCAGTCACTTTTATTCAAGCATGGCTTTTGGGTACTTTATACTTCCCTGTATATATCACATTAATTAGATCAAATGGTTGATTTATTCTTTGTACTCATTTAAATCTGCAAACCAAAAACTGACCAAACATTTCAAATAAAAGCGGCAGTAAAAAGCAAAGCAGCATAAAATGTCAAATTCAAATTTTGTATTGACGTACAGTACTTAAGTAAATGTTGACTACTTAATTTTCACAGCAGGGTGGTACTGAGTGTATGTTTAATCTTTGCTTAATATTTAGGTCATATGATGCAGCACAGCAGGCTACCACAGAAAAATCTATTTTTTTGTGCTGATTATATTTAGAGTTAGCAAATTTCACCTGCAATCATGGATAGTCTAGAACTTTTACCAATATTTCTCATCAATTTCTTATTACACTTAATATAAGACACAGTCACCTAGAAGATACAGGACACTTGTTTCAAGACAATTTCATTAATCTATTTAATTACTTTTGAAGGGGCCTTTTGCCAAGTGTAATAACAACTGTACTATCAATAGTATAGTCTTTATTTACAGTATATAGCACTGGGCTAAAAGAGCCTTCGAGAGCAGAAGAATTTTAATAAAAGCCTGTGATTAACTTAAAGATTTAGTGCAAATGCAAAGCTTTACGTTTTAAGGTAGATCAACCAGGATTACAGCAGTAATACTTTACTTTTTACTTTCTGATATATTTTAAGAGGATTTGGGTTCAAATTTAGCATTTAGTTATTTAAAAGATAAACCCTTTGGACACCCCATTTTTTCTGTGACTGATATGTAATAAAGAAAATCATAGTTCTTTTAAATGTCTCGTGTTTAATTTTTTTTCAGACACACCTTTCTGCACATTTTTTTAAGATACACTATAAAACATTCTGTGGCCTACAGTTTTGAAGCTTAATATTTGCAACATTTCCACTGCTCCCCTGCACACACCGTGTTGCAGTTCTACCCTAGTTTGGACTAAGGACCTCCCTTTATTTTTCTCTTTCTTTCACTATATTATTTTATGTTTTCATGCATACAGAGTATCACAGGCATAACATTTGGACAACACCCTCTGGACAATGGTCTTATTTGTCTTTTTTCAACTGCAACTGTTAAGTAGTTGTTCCATAATAGCATTTCAGAAACATCAGATGACACATAAGAATCAAGATGTTATTTTTCTCACTTTATTCTTTTGCCGTTACTCTTATGGTAAGAAACAAGCAGCCACTTACAGATTCAACAGGTTCACTGTCCAACACAACAAGAATCTACAAACACACACAGCCACTGACCAGTCACAGTGCCTTCAAAACAACAAAACCATCCAACAATAAAATAACGCCATTGTAGGTTAATTGTAAAAAACAGCACCAGTTGTTGTGAACCTGTGGCGTTCAGGAGTGGTTTTACTCCTCCATCTCCATGTGGTGCTCTTCATGCATGAATGTGAGTGTGACACAAGTGATTCACATTGGCACATTTATCCTTTCAACTAAAAAACAAAACAAAAACATCCTAAATATATAGTTCACAGACAAGAAGACGCGGTCATGTATAAATATAATACTGTTAGGCAGGAATGAGACATCGTCAGGAGGTGAGAGGATCAGTGGTTTTCTTCAGCCTGTGCAGCTCAATCTTCCTGCTCTGTGGAGACACACTTCTCTAACAACAGCCCCGTCTTATTCCTACAAACAGGAAGTTTGCTTTCAAAATGCAGTCTGTGAGATGCTATTGAAACTCAACATCATCATTTAAATTTCTTTCAGTTACTTTCATTTATCAACTGTGAAAACTCATTTCAACGCTTTCATGTGCTTGATGATGTGCTTGAGTGTGAATTTAGACAAACAAGTATACAAGCTTTTCTTGTTTTTGCCAGAAAAAGGTTTTGTCAAAATGTCTTTTACAGACACGCCACTTTTGTAAATCCCAAATCAAACCTTCTGGCTTTACTGAACTCTCCTTCTAACTCTGCTTTGATCTTCACTGGTTAGTTGTTGGCTTAGTCAGACTGTTGGGAGCTAGAAGTGCAGAGTTGTCTGGGGAAATGATTAATAGTGATCTTTCTTGTGCTCAATTGAACTAGCCTAAATAAATGTCACAATTACTGATGGACCGGCAGGACTTTCAGGGCTTTAGAAGCGTTAGATTTGATAAACTATCAAATAAAATTACAGCAAGCAATATTCTTTGTGTTTTGTTTCATCAGTAGCAAAGTCACAGAACGCTTTTCCTTCTTGTTATCCTTGAAATAATGTTCTCTTCATCCATCCTTCAAGAAACAGAACTGACTTTTCTTTTCAGTCTTTGATTCCTTTGCAAAGTCTATAGATACCACACTTCCATGACAGAAATGCTTACATTTAGCTGTTGTGGGACCAGATTTATTTTCACCCACAGGTTGTATACTTCAGTAACTATAGACCCTGCTATGTAGCAGGTGAGGCAGGAATGTTTCCAGGATATGTGAGTGTTGTTTCAGTCAGAGGCAGTGAAAATATAAGGATGGATAAAGTCGAGTGTGACTCTATTTTAGAGAGTGTAGCTGAAGGATCACACGGTGTTTCTAAGCAGTTGGATTTCACCACCACACAGCACAGTTCATCCATTGGAAATAAAAACACTGCTAGAGGAACCCACAGTGCAGCAGGAAGCCGAGCACAGTGGGCGTTTAATCACAAACAGAATCCACACACATCTTTGTATGAGTCTAAAGCTATGGTGTCTACAGTGTACTGTATGTTTGTGTGTGTGTGAGTGAGTGACAGGGGTATAATAGATAATTCACTGAATCCAGTTCTACTATTTTTAAATAATTCAGTCGACATCACTTCAGTTGAAACCATCAAAAACTGTACTGGTTTTGTTCTTTCACAGTTTGTTTAGTTTGCGTTACTTCACGGGATACGAGCAGGGTGATAATGAGCAGACTTCTTAAATGTTAGTATGATCAGCTTGAATTTGGTAAAACATTTTAAAATCACGGATAGCCCTTCACTCTCGTGTAATTAGTCAGGTCATTCACTCCAATTAAGACACAAATTAGATTTGTAAAAGTCACTTTGGCAGATCACTGATCATCAGTTAGGTCTTCCCAAATCACAGACGTGCTTGAATTTATTTTCCCCTCTTAACCTTAATCCTGTGATTAAAAATCAGTGCAGTTTTCCTGGTTGCTCAGAATCATACAAAACAAGGAGGGTCGGACGGGTGAAGCTCCAGCACCAGTGATTACCAGATACCACTGGAGCGGCCACCAGGAGGGGCCAGGATACGAGCCGAGGATCTCTTCGGGATGTGGTCGTCAACCTGAGACCCTGAGAGGAGAACACCAATTTGCTACATAAAAATCGCCAAAAACTCTTTTATTAAAAGACTGCAGTGTTTTGAGTTCTTTTTCCAGCCTACCTGAGAGGCTAAAGGAGGACTCATGGAGGTCTCGGACTCCCTGGTGCACACGAGCCCCCTGGAGCCCTTTGTTGGGCATATCTCCATCTATGGGGCCTAAACCGAGCTCCTTCTTCATGGTGTTTACCACCATGGCCACGTCACCAGAGTACGGATCCCTTGCAACCCCTTTATAAGCCTGAGTCTGAAACAGAGAGGGAAGAGGTGAAAAGTCAAGAATAAGTTTTTTGCTTTAACGTATCGTTATGATGTAAATGCTGATTGCACAATGAATTGGCAGTAGAATAACGGCACCATCTGCTTTTTGATGGTTCCCTACAAACCTCACTGCTGTTTTGTCTGACACCACATACAAAATCTACCAGGTAAATGAAGACTGGTGGCGATCTAGTACAGTCTGGCACCATCTCTATTATAAACTAAACACATAAATTAATTCAATATTGTGCTGTGTTGTAGCGACTTTGATTAAAAAGGAAAGAATACAGTTGTCTTTGTGACAGCAACACTAATACCAATTGGACTAGCTAGTAGGAGAGGAGGGTTATCTGTTTCCACTTTAAGTAATAAATGAGATAAAACGCTGTAATAGTCCTTTCATATGCACTCTCATCATAAGTTGCAAGTGGGGATGGCTATAAAAGTATTTGACTTGACATTTATGGTTTTTATCTTAAGGAGCATCCACAAGAGTAGACTAAAGACCTCATCTCGATCTCACTATATACAGTATCTTTTCATTTGAGTTTTTATTGTAGTTTACTTGTTCTTTGATCTTATTTTTTCTAATTTTTACACTTCTTCTGTTGTGTTTTTGTTTTTTTATTTTTATGTAACTGTAATTTTGAGCATTCTCTGGAACAGGAACTTCCTTCTGGATTAATATAGTTCAAACTTTTTTATTTGAGTTGATTTATTTAGTATCTGACTTTTAAAGACTAAAAAATATCCTTATATCTGGGGCTCGAATTGGTTCCTAGGTGCCATATGGTGGCTGCCCAGTGCTACAGAGACACACGGAGAACCAGTTTTACTCATTGTACATTGTATGAGACAAATAGGACCCTTCCTCTAGCAGTATAAACCATCCATTGCATCTAAAACAGAGCCGACCAAACCCTGCAGAGTTTGGGTGGAGGAGGTTTTTGCAGACAGCAGCAGCAGAAAAACAGCGTCAGCGTGCAGGGGGAGCAAGAGCATTAAATCCTTTATATGGACTGTCAAACCAGTGCAGTTAGACACAGTATGATGGGTGTGTTAGTAGCAGCTTCACTGTCAGCTGACACAGCAGAGCACAGCACGCGCCCTGGTGCACTGACAGATCTGCTTAAGCTTTGAAGAAACTTTTAGCCATTTGTTTTTGCTTTTATATAAAACAGATGTGACTGACTGATATGAAAGTGAATGCACCTTTTCTCTCTGCACCATCTTCTTGTAGAGGAAGTCAGGGAAGGTGCGCTGTGGGTAGAACTTTCCGGAGCCCTCAGCACACATGAACACACCGTTCTCACACACCAAACGTCCTCGGCTGATGGTGACCAGGGGAACGCCGTGGCAGCGCAGCCCCTCGTACAGGTTGAAGTCTCCGCCCTGCGCCTGAGTGCTCACAGAGATCGTCCTGCAAAGATGGAACAGCCATTTAATACCAGTGCTTTTTGTTTTGCATTGAATCAAACAAAAATGAAAATAATCTAGATCAGTTACAGATATATAATAGTAAAAAGTAAAAACAAATGTGAAGAAGACAGTGCAGGGATACAATCGGTGCAAACTCTGCTTGTTAAATAATCTGTGTTTATGAACCACTTTAACACCTCGTTGCATCAGGATCCCAAACTACGACATCAGCGTCAGCCCCAGGGATGATACGACCCTTGCGTGGGTACAGGTTGTAGATCTTTGCAGCGTTTGAGCTCGTCACTGCCACAAAACGATTCTCATCCATTTTTCCAGTAACCTGCAAGTACAAATGCATTAATAACAGGGATATGCAAAATTAATAACAGGGATATGCAACTCCATTCCCTATTTGCAGAGAGTCTCTTCCTGTTACTGTCACTATAATATGTCACTAAATAACTGCAGGGTTGTATGAGTGTGTCTGTGTGTCTACTGTATGTGCGTACGTACCACTCCCCTCTCCCAGATGACACTCATCCTGTCCTGGACACCAGCCACTCCATGAGGGATCTTTGTGAAGTCCTCCTTGCCCAAAGCTCTCTGCTTGGTGCTGAATGGACGGTGCTCCGACGCCACAACACTCAAAGTGTCACTAGACACAGGATGTCCATGTTCAGTATAGTATGTTATCTTAAATGCCAATACAATTCTAAATTATCAGTTATCAATTATTAAAAAACATGTTTGTAATGTCTTCTAGGGGCATGTTTTACAAGTACAGCACATTTATTTTTGGACTGAGCACATACTTGCCCAGCAGGCCCATGAGGTATCCAGGCGTGTTGGGGTCGATGCGGAGAGGAGGGACGATGACATGGGCGGCAGCGTGAGCCCAGTCCTGGTGATAATACTGCATCCCATTCAGCACTGCATGAGCTACAGTGGTCTCTGCATGGACCACTTTACCTACAGACACAAACAAAAGATCAAAGTGGTTTGTTTAAATCATCTTCACCTGCTTTATGTCATCACAACTGACAAAATCTTTCATCAGTGTAAGATGAAAAGAAAACATCTTACACTCCTTTTCACCCTACAAGTCCTCATTTCTCCTTTAACCACATCAAACTTCAAAATGTATTAAATGTAAACATTCTGCTGGACGTTATGTTTGTCTTATCTTAAAACAAATAAACTGAAGAGGTCCAGTCATGCTGTTTTTGTTCCATTTAGTTATTTTTTAGCTTCTCACCTTGCATCTTAGCAGCAGCAATCATATCTCCAGCAGACATACTGGACACGTTCACCAGGTAGATTGGGCAGCGAGCCTGCAATCACCAGAGCATTCATTAATTTATCAGTGACATACAGGAACCTGCACACAGACAATATATTAAAATTGGGTTTAGCGTCTTTTTACCCTGTTGGCGATGGTGACAGCTCTGTGAGTAGCCTCTGACTCCAGCTGTAGACAATGAGACAGAATTATAAAGTGAGAAGTTAAATAAATAGTCAACATTCTCATGTCAGCTTATTCATCACTACAGGAACATTCCATTTTGGACCAGTTGGACTTTTCACACTGCATCTGTTCAGCCCAGGTCTATCCTGGGATACATAAGCCCCTTTCCACACATACGTTGTTAACCAAGGGTTAACCTTGGCCCTGGTCTATATGATTACCACTGCTTTTCTGCAAGCCCTGGGTTTAATGTCCTTTGAACCACGTAACTAATGTTTACATTCTAGATAATGCATGACTACTTTCAAAGTCTAGTGTTTACTTTGACCTCATTTCCCACTGGCACCTCTTAGCCCTGTGTTCAGTCGATTTTCAGGGCATAAACCTGCAAACTCAGGGCTGACCAGTACCAGCAAGCACACTTGGAAATTTGCTGGGATTTAGGAATTAGGAGTGTGAAAAGCTTTGGCCGGGGTTCCACAATTGCTTTTAGTATCTGGCTAAGTGCAGCGTGAAAAGCTCTTTGGATAATATGTATTACCTTTTAGATTAATTCAGTGGGGTTAAGCACCAAAACTCATCATGCCTACAAGTTTGTCTAAATCCAGTTTTTATTGTGATGAAAACAACCGACCCTTAAAATGAGGTTTTATCACAGTTTAAGGATTCAAGAATAGAAAAATTAAGAGCACAGACATTCTAAAATGCTTCAAGTCACTTTAGCAAAGATGAACATCTCCTGCAAAAATTACTGACTGACAAGAAATAACCTTAGAAGTAAATTTACCTCTTCTGGTCGACTGATCTCAATACCCTCTGGTCCACTGATGCCTAAATCCAGAGCCTCTTTGGCACTCTAAAAACACACACAAAATTGTACACAAACACATAGAAACACAAGTTCAATTTTATAATTGTTTCTTCATTAGAAGAAAAAACAAAGCATACACATACAGAAGAGCACAGTTTCTTTGGTAAGGAAAAAAACTAACTTTTACTTTGAGACTCAGTCAGACATATTTGATCAATATTGGAAAAGAGGGATTGAGTTTCTCAACCCATATAGAACAAATTTCAAATAAACAAGCTTTAGCTATATTGCACATATTGCTGCCATTCCACACATACTCCTTTGGGCTTTTTGTGTGTTCTGTTTTGTTTTTAAAGTTGAAAGAAAGAAAACAAGTGAGTATATGTGTGTGTTGATTTGAGTGTTTTTTGGATGTGCACCTCAGCCACCAGCTCTCCGTTCTCAGCGTGGACGCGTGCGATGGCCCCGATGTCCTTACAGGTCTGCATCGCCTGGTAGAGCTCAGAGTCTCTCAGCATCATAAAGTCTTTGTAGGCCATAAACATCTGGAATGAGTTCACTCCGTGCTCCCTCACTAGAGTCTCCATCTCGTTACGCACCTGATTACAAGACACAGGTCAAGAGTTCAAGGATCTGAACCGATTCTAGCAGCCAATCACTGTTGAGGACTGAGTTTGTATTAGAAGGGACAGACAGTAGAGAGTGCTAGCCAGGGGAAATACCGTCTTTTATTGTATGTGTGTGTGCTTACGTGTGTGTGTGTGTGTGTTATATGGGGCATGAAATGAGCTTGGAGAGCAGCCAGAATGAGATCACATTGCATCCACATTAGTGAGTATCACAGTCCCACAGAGACATTTATCCATAGTAAAATCCATTTAATTCAATCAAAATACAGTGAACAGAAACTATATGATGATTTGAAGAGTACATATTCTAGTTACACTGCAGTAAAGGAGTCATCAAAATTCAAATGAAGGAGAATACATCCTCACTATAGCCACATAAAAGAAGTGTTGCAGCTGTAGTATTGTCGTTCATGCAGCACACATTAACCATTCTGTCATCAGAAACGATGCACAAAATCACTGCTGCTAATTAAATAAAGCTTCCCCTATAAAACACTTGTTTTTGTTTACTGTAATTTAACGGAGTCAAAGTCAGTAGGACATAAACCAATTTTTCTGAAAATGACAGGGCAGGCTCCACATATTTTCATGCCTGCAGGAACAATGCCAAAGAAAGATAATATTAAGTGTTGACAGAAGAGGTAATAATCAGTTTTTAAGTGTGATTTATTATAAACACTTGCAAGGAATTTATAAAAGGTATTCATCAAATACAACAGCAACATGAGGCCGTATAGGCTGAAGTAGTTCATCAACAAATATGTCATTATAAACTGAACATCTTAGGTTTTTGTTAGGACCCTAACAAGGATGTTTTGTTGAAACATCATGTGAGTCCGATTAAACATCAGAGGATCAGGCATAAGAATATTGTCCTCCAGGTGTAAGAAAACATGTTTGTTAGGTACAGAAACAAACAAATGTCACATCATTGTGGTTGTAGATGTGTTTTTCAGTGAAAATGAAAATTCTAATGAAATATTATCATTCTAACTAACTCTCTATAATATCACAATCGCAATATCTGTCAAAATAATCTCAATATATTTTTTTAATAAAATATTGTGTAGCCCACAATGGGGCATTTAACATCTTACTGTAATAATAAGAGTCAAATACACAAAGTCAGCAGACGATACAGCACAGATATTAAAGCCAAAGGCTGAATGAAGCATGTTGACTCATAGAATCTGCCTAACGTGCCCAGTGAGCATGTGTGTTAACCTAGTTCATGTCAGGTTTAATCTAGGTCATTACACATTCTACCCATATATGAAAATGGTTTGGTTGATTTATTATTCATTCAGCGAAGATAAAAGGTTAAGGAGCAAAACATCAAAGAAGGATATCTGTTCATAAAAACAAAAATGTCAGTGCTGTTCATTGGTCCTGGTACGGTTCACATGTTGTCCCCTCATTGGCTCTTACCTTTGGTCCCCACCAGGTCACCCCGACATGCAGAGCGTAGTCACAACATGCCTTTGCGTCGGCCTGACCTCGGCAGTTCTCGTAGGCATCCAGCAGGGAGCAGTGTTGCTCAGGCAGGACCAAAGCCATCACCATGGTGGTGCCACCCATCAGAGCCGCCTTGGTGAAGTGAGGGGGTGAGGAGAGGTGAGAGGAAGGAGGGAGAGAAAGAGAAAAGAGAGACTGATTACAGACAAGAACAATGATGCCACTGTAAAGCAAATAGACTCTGCTTGTCTTGGTGACAATGAGCAATAGTGCTTCCTCATGAACTGTTAACTCATCATCATTATCATGGTCGACTAGCTGTATAAAGATCGATGCACAAAGACTGGCATAGTTATTTATATAAGAGTGTTAACATCCACTAGCTATAAAGCTTCGGAAATGAAGACGAATTCCAGGCTTGTTGCTTTGTTTTTCTTTCTGTGGACAATTTCTGCAACTTTTGGTTTTGTACATGTGAGACCAGGAAATGTTTTATTATGTTGATGTTTGCTGTATAGCAGTGTATTGTTATTCCACGTGGAAAGACCCAAATCTTTGACATAACACAGAAATAAAAAACAACTGCTAACACCTTGATACATATCCTTTTAAAAAGTAATCTGTTTTGAATGTAAAAATCCTTCTAGACATTATTTAGGATATGTAAAAATGTGACTGTTGTTCTGCGTCCCTCCTCTTCATCTCAAAACAATTGATAATGAGGAAATAAGTCTGTTTCCTTATTATAACAAAATCAAACCTAACCCTATAAAAAAATTGATTGATGATGTTGATTTGCTCCCTCTGAAGAAACCTCTGCAGGTTTCAGGTTTAAAAAAACATTGGAAAATTGGAGATGAGATTTATTTTTTTTAAAAAGCACTTGAGACGAGCTTTCATGAGAACAGTAACTCTACCTTTAGAATACCCTTTAAAAAAGTTAACTTTTCAGAATCTGATGCCTGTTTTTTGCAACAAGGCAGGACAGGAAACGTAACATGGGGAAGAAGAGGATGAGAGAGAAAATGACTGATGAAGAAAGGGCGGCAGTGGAGAAAGTTAGACAGTAGACGACACAGAGAAGTATGAGAGCAACAAGCGGAAGGCAGGCTGTAAAAAATGACAGAGAGTGGTCTGCGTTGGCTTCATATTGGCCGACTGAATGATAAATGCACTTTCATGTAGCCATGACAACAGATACTGCTCAGCCATGCCTGTCGTACGTCCCCACCCTCCTCCTCCTCTCTCCATCTGAAACTCCCATTCAATATCCTCTAACAGGGTTTAAAAGGGATATTGCACCAAGACGTGATGGGGAAACAGGCAATAATCATTTATGAAACAGGAAATGAGCAGAGAGAGATAAAAACAGGTAATTCCCAATGTCGGAATCGACTTACTTCAGTTCATTTTCACATCTTCTCAAAACAGGTTCTCACTACCAAAATAGTGTTCATCTTTAATCATTTCTACAACCTGGCCTGAATAGAATTATATCTAATATGAAAACTCAGATTTTTTTGTCAGTGTTCCAGACTCCAGACGTGTCGCAGACAGGGGCGGGCTCGTCTACTTATAAGTGACAGCGCCGCCAGCCAGCGAGCTATCAGGTGGACCATTACCATAGTAACCAGTCCGAATCATCTGCAGCGTCAGCATAAGGTCTCTGCATACATGTGTGCATGAGCAGTGTAATGTAATTGATCACTGTCTGTGTGTGTGTGTGTGTGTGTGTGTGTGTGTGTGTGTGTGTGTGTGTGTGTGTGTGTGTGTGTGTGTGTGATTTACTCTGTCTGCCTGCATGGCCTTAATCAAAATGTATTGCCATTACACTTCTCGAAAAAGGAGAAAGCCATGTGCATGTATATGTGAATGGTATACTGAACATTATGATTGTGCATTTTCATCAGTGTGAAAGCTGCTGAGCAAAGTATCTGATTTTCCCCTGCCAGGCAGAAATAAAGAAGCTGTCTGCAGGATGAGATGTCTTTAATCTTGCCCTGTTTCCTCTTTTTAGGCTGCATCTGTAACTACAGTCTAATTTTAGACTGTTCTTAATTACCAATCTGCTAAGAAGAGATTTAAGAAATAGCAATCGTCATCACTGACAGGCAGTTATCACCCATAATACATATTCAGTCTGAGCTGCTCTGATGAAACTGTTTGAAACTGGTGTTGCTGATGAAACCAGCAGGCAGAGGAACCAGACAAATCAGGCCGTTTTTCAACATTTCAGTTTTAGTCCTTTGTTCAGTGAACTCTATTTGTGAGCAGTCATCTTTCGTTAATAGATGCAGATTTTATTTTTGATTCTAGTTAAAATAAAAGAAATGTCCAAAAATATGAAATCTGGCCAAATTACTGTAATGTACTGTATGTTATCATATATAAAGAATTTCATTAGACGTCTAGGATTTTAGATCCCTTCCAGCCACATTTCTTACCTACTATTAATTTGAATCTTGCGTCTTTTCACTAAAAAAGCATTGATCCCTAGTATTGGATCAGTATTGGCTTCCAAAGTATGTTATGATGTCACAAATCATGCTAGTAGGCCCACCTTTTAAAATCAGCTTATCAACTCAATTTACACTTTGAGCAGATGAATGTCAAAACAACCCTCTGGTGTCAAACTCTGCACGTACATTATCCTTCACAGTATAGCTCATACATTCAACTGTAGGAATAAAAAGAAAACACATTTCTTTACTGTAAGGACTATGATATGCATATATTGTGTAAACATGAACTATGTGTTGTGATGAACGTTAATACCCATAATGTTGCACATGTTGTTTTGCAGCTGCAGTAATGGTTAAGTAAGCGTATGGCATTATTTTACACTTATTATAACAGAAACAGATTTGTTGTTTTAACCAAAAACATGTTGTTGTCATTGTGTTAGAAAAAACAACAAACATACCCTACATATGGCGCAGCTGACTGTAAAAGCAGATCAGATCATCAACATGGCTTTAATCTAACAGCTCTCTTGTCAGTAAACCCGACATGCTGTCTGTACTCCCCCCTTTGATTCCTTAAACATGTTACTGATCCTTGACAGCAGGGTTAAAGTGGATGTTGACAAATAAATCCCAAACTGTGTTTTAACATGAATCCCCCACTCCATTAAAGACCCCAACTCCTACTGTGAAGATAATCCCCGACAAGAAAGTAAAACAGACAGAAGGAGAGGGGGTGAGTTCAAATGTGCATCTGTCAGTGTGTGCTGGCAGCAGATTGTGATGCACAAATCACTGCATCTAAAACAAAAGTCAACATGGTATTGTAGAAAGGGAAAACTATTCAATAATCAATTGTGATTTATTGAATAAAAATACATTACTCACTCTGTTTTATATCAACAAAAACTGAAAGGACCAATTTGAAGCAGTGTTCAAATGAGCATTTGAATATATGATTAGTCAACTATAAGAAAATGTACCACTGTTAATATCAACTGTGTTGAAATGTTTAAGCAAAAAAGACAAAAATATACACTGGTTACATATTACAGTGAGTGTTTGCTGCTTTTTGTGTTCTCTTTTAGTAAATTGGATATTGTTAGGTTAGAGACAAAACCCTAAGTCAACATCTGAAGATCACAACTTGAGCTTTTGGAGACATTTTTCAACATCGCCTGACCTTTTATTGACCCAACTCTTAATTTATTCAATGAGGAAGTAAGTGGCAGATTAATCGATAACGCTAAATACATTAGTTGCAGCCTTAATTTTGAGACATCACAACATTTTTGCAGTTTTATAGACATAATTTGTTGAACTGAAAAAGTATTTCTTTGTTGTAGCTCAAGTATCCTGTATGCAATGACAATACATAATTTAATTGTGCAATAATCAAATGATCCCCAAAAAACAATGAGCACACAGAAAGCTACATGTACAGTATGTATGCCAAAGGGGGAGAAAATAAGTGAGATGTGACAGATCTGAGAGGATGAGAGGGTCTCTACATCATGGACTCTGGGAGAGGCTATAAGTGTCAGATTACCACTGCTGCTATGTGAACAGCTTCTATCAGGACCTCTCATTACAGCTGAGCAGCTCACCGTCTTTCATCCCCTTCACCTCCTCCACCTCATCATCTCCCTCTACGTTTCGTGCCTGCAGAGACATTAAAAAGTTTTCTGCAGAGCCTGCTCAGAGAGGTACAGAGCTGGTCTGATGATATTTTAGCTGAGTATTTGTCCTTTCTGATCTGATCTGGTGCAGTCAAGCTGCAGTAGACTGATTGTGGATCACAGTGAGTGGGGATCAAACTTAAGTCCAGTGTAAGTACAGTACACAGTATTCAATTTGTAGATAATAGTACAAATGTTGTAGTGTTATGGGGGTACTGTATGGGTATGTTTGCCTGCTGGTCACACTGGTAACAATGCTTTTTTTTTTTTTTTTTAAGATTTTTGTGGCATAGACACCTTTATTAGCAGTAGACAGAGAGGAAACATGGGAGAGAGAGGGGGATGTGACATGCAGCAAAGGACCTCCGTCCAGAATCGACGGCTGCGTTTATGGCATGCGCTCTAACCACTCGACCACCTGCGCATAGTCATCCATCAGAGGTGGGTAGTGATGCGCTACATTTACTCTGTTACATTTACTTAAGTAAGTTTTTGGATAAATTGTACTTGTAAGAGTAGTTTTAATGCAACATACTTTTTATATTTTCTTGAGTATATTTGTGAAGAAGAAACGCTATTTATACTCCGTTACAGTGAGATACATTCCGCTCACTACTTTTATTTTCATTCATCTGTTATGCAGTACACAGTGGTTTGTTTTGTTTTGTTTTGTCAGAGACTTCCGCCAAAGCTCAGTCACATGACTCCGTTTCACCAATCAAACGGAGCCAGGCAGTCACATGGCCGCACACAAAATCTCTGCGGCCCCACACAGAAGCGGGCTTCTGTGTGACTGAAAGCACAAAACAATGGCGGAAACAACGGCGTGCGATTCGGAATCAGAAGAGGCAGAACTCCCCTGGCCTCACATTTGGTCTGTGTTTACCTTACAGAGTATAAAAAAGAGCAACTATGTCATGCGCTGTCAAACGTGTCTGCCGAAACATGTCAACATCTCAGCCTACAAGAACTCCACTTTGAACTTGAGAAAACACATTGCGGTAAGTTGTATATGCGTATTGGCTGTGTAAAGGCTCATGTTAGCCCTGTTATAACGTCATAAATGACTGTCAAATGTAGAATTGCTTTGGAGTAATTTATTATCACACTGCAGCCTCACAGACAGACACATACACACACGCACAGAGTCAGTGAACAGCAAAGCACAGTCACCATGGTGGAGAGAAAGTAAAGTGAATTTCAGTGAATAAAACAATTTATAATAAACAAAACTTTTTTTTTCCTGTTAGGTAGGGATGTGAATCTTTGGGTGTCTCACGATTCGATTCGATTCGATTCGATTCCAATTCTTAGGGTCACGATTTGATTCAAAATCGATTCTCGATTCAACTGATTCTTGATTCAAAAATTGATACAATGCATTGTGTGTTTAGGCAAATTATGGCATCAAAACAATACAGTTTGTATAAGATAATGTGATTTTTAAATAAACTGATTCCAATGATGTAATCACACAAAGGCAAACTAAAGACAAAAGGTAACATCTATCTATGGTCACATTATGCTTTATAAGAAATGAGAACTTCCTCCATGAAATGCGCAACAGCATAACTTTAATAGTGCAATCTGCTGCAGAATGAAAAAAGCAAGCCCTTAAAGAGTGTGTTTTGACTAGATGAATATGGGTTTTGAAAAAGTTGCTGTCTCTCTGCTTGGAAGGAGGGTGCTGGCTACACTGTGTGTGAATGTTATGACCTGCACCTTCTTTTTGTGCACTTCTGTTTGACATTGGGCCTGCAGTGCATGGCTGCCCTTGTTTGCACAGTTAGTAGGTGCTTATATACTGGGCAGCAAGCCGCCAATTTGACCATCCTTTTTGCGGCTCGGTCCCCAGATTTAGACAGAAGCCGGTAAATTGGGGGTCTGTCCTGGTCCGCCAATTTGCCACCTCGGAGGGTACACTTTTATCCAACTCCATTCCGATCTAAATCCGATATGTCGTTATGCCGGAAATTGCGTGAGATGGGAGAAGGTGTGGATGACCGGCACTGTTGTGCGCCCCACAGCCAGGGAGTTTTAAAACCAGGAAACAGCTGATCACAGCAGTCAGTCCATCACTTCATCTGCGGACGTCAAGATGAGCAAGTGGACAGCTGCTGTCTTCGCTGTTAGCTTGTTGTTGTAGCGGCTAGCTAGGAACGGTCGCTACTTTCAAATTAAAAGCCCCCCACTTAAGAACCTAGTTCTAAACTCCAATGGGGTGCAATGTCAAGCTCTTATTTTGATCACAAATTCCTTCGCTGTCCCTCCACAAGCAATGTTTGACAAGCTTGTGCTAACTTTTGTATACGAAGCCAACCAACCATTTTCTGTGGTTGAGACACCATCGTTCAAGACAATGTTAGAAACCTTGCAACCTCAGTGTACAGTAATGACAAGGAAAACCTTATGCTGTAGAATACAGGAAGCTGCAAAGAACATGAAGAACCCAATCATCAAAAAGTTGAGCACTGTGAACAATATTGCTACCAAAACAGACTGCTGGTCTGCTAGACAACGTAGTTACTTAGGTGTCACCTGTCACTGTATAGACCACAACTCTCTAGAGAGGCACTCTGCTGCATTGGCTTGTAGACGTGTCAAAGGCTCGCACATGTTTGATGTCCTTGCTTCTGAATACCACATCAGGGAGAAAGTGACCAGGACGACAACAGACAGTGGCTCAAACTTCCTGAAGGCCTTTTCGAATTTATGGTGTGGAGGAGAAAGAGGACAAAGTCGCTGATGGACAGGAGGAGAGGGACTCCATTCTTGATGATGCGTCAGAAGAGGAAAGTGAGTTAGAGGTGGAGTATCAAGATGTGTCTGCTATTTTGGATGACGACACTGGCCTGGAGTAGAGCCCGACTGATAAAGGATTTTTAAGGCCGATACCGATACAAATATTTGGTGATTTAAAAATCCGAAGATCCGATATATCGGCCGATATATATATATATATATATATATATTTTTTAAATCTGCAATGTCTCTCCAAAGCTGCTGTGTCAAATCCTCGGTCATTACTTCACAGCGCTGTGTAACTGTACTTCTTGATAGCTTAAGAGCTTTGATTGATGAATATTTGTAGTTTGTTTTTAAAATCCTGAAACAAGGAGTCAGCTGTCAGCTGCCTCAACAAAGGCCTCTTTTATCATCCTAGCACTTAACAAAGTGAAACAAACAAAACAAAGAATAAATGGAGCGCCTGTCAGTCCGCAAGGAGGGAATAGCTGCGTCCGTATTCACAGTCTTGCGTCTGGAGGACCATCCAACATTGCCGCGAGCCGGGAGAGACCACAGCAGCAGAGGAGAGCAACAAAGGAACCAGGTGGTGAATAACCCCGAGGTTGTGGTGGAAGAAGGACCAGCGGAGCAATGATGGACAGCCGACAGAGTATTGAGTATGTTACGTCGGTTTGAAAGTTAGCGTTGCTAGGCTAACAGCTGATCGACAAGGCTGCTTAGCTGTTAGCCTAGATCAGCGGAGAAAGGTGAGTCCATGGAGCCAGTTGTTCAGCTGCTCAGTCTTTAGTCTATGTTAGTAGCACAGCCCTAGAGCTTGTTGGGACAACTTGGATTTCGTCTTCCAACAGAAAAAAACACTTTTGCTACGGATTGAGAAGCGGCGATATTCACACCAGCGTCCTCTCGCGTGATAGAGTGACTCACCCGTAGCGATGCTTCGGTAACGGGCTCAGCTCGTTTTTCCGAGGGAAGTCAGTGTCGTACCTTTTATGAACAGTTCGAACGTGACTCTCAACATTCCACTTCTTCCAAATAGCTATGGTAGTTTGACAGATAAGACAAGTGCACATTTTTTTATATCCCTTCTTTTGTTGATATCAATTGAAGTCGCTAACCAGGACAACCAGCTTGCTTGTGTTTGGCAGTAGCTACGTGTTTGCGCATGCATAGTGACCCGTGACCCGACAAGAAGAGATCTGACTGGCCGTCCTGTCCGTCAATCAGGTGGCAAAGACTCTGCCTGTTGTAGAGTGCCCTCTGGTGGACGCCAATACTCATAACATGGTTGGAGGATGTTTGGTCCATTTTTATTACATTTTTAAAATATTCATTTATCTGCCATTATAAATGTACAAATGTATGTACCGACACCGCCGATAAATCGGTCGGGCTCTAGCCTGGAGCACCAACTTCCAAAGCACCAAAAGTGTGCATGCCATCTCCTCAATCTCATATCAACAGTTGACACCACTGCTGCAGGACTTGGCAGCGAAACATACAAGAGGCTGTCTCAGTCTACTTTTGCAAAATGCAGTGCTCTGTGGAATAAAACCAGCAGGCCAACCACAGCATTTGAAACAGTGGAACGTGAATGCAAATTGCAGTCCCTGCGACCCAGACAGACCCGTTAGAGCTCCCTGTTCCTCACTGTAGAAAGGGTTGTGCGCATTCAGAAGAAGCAAGGAGAACAAGCAATCCGCAATGTAGCATTGAAGATAAAGATGTAAGTTGGCAGAACTCACATTGTTTGTTAAAGAGTAATAAAACAGATGTCAGCATTGCTGATTAATGTGGGTGAATCCACCTGTCTAAAGTTTAATATATTGCAATATGATTTAGTTTTCTTTACATGGTTGTGTGATAATTGTAGTTGATTTGGATGAAATAGTTTATTAACTTATTTTTATTTTGAATTCTGTAGTTTATTTAACATGGATAATGTGCAATAAATGGATGTACCAGAAATAGCCAATCTTCCTCTTTACATCTTTTATAGGCTCAATCCAGCTGAAATGAGATTTTTGACATATGCTGCTGTGATGAAGCCTGTTGCCATGGCCCTTAACATCCTCCAAGGGAATCATCTGTGCATACGGGCTTCCTGCTGCCAACACTTCACTAGTTGCAGGACAAACTGAAGAAGCTGGAGTCAGCTTGCAAAGTGTGTGGACCTCTTATTGATGCCCTGCAGAATGGGATCCAGAAACATTTTGGAGAGATCATGAAAGAACCTGAGCTTATTGCTGCAGCTATACTCCTACCAAAATTCAGGACATCCTGGACCACTGAAGGGAGCATTTTAAAAGCTGGTAAATTTACTTACGTATCAATTAAAATGTGAATCTGTAGACCTTGACATACACTTACCAGCCACTTCATTAGATCCACTTATACAATCTAATTTGATCCATTGCAACAACTCTGCCATAAATTCTGTCTTTACAAAGATAAAAAAGTAAATTTTTGATTGACACTGTCAGAGAAGGATTGATTTGATCATGTTTGTTGTTGAGGTTGTACAGTAGTTTCCAGTAGTGTCGCCGGATGCAGGAGGGCCGCTGCATCTGTGGGCAGCTAGGGCACTTCTTGGCTTCATGTCCGGTAAAAGGCCGGGCTCATCCATGATAAAGAGGGCCCTGGTGAGCCGTACCCTTTCCTCTTTGGGCCGCACTCATTGTTTGATTCAGGCTAAGGTGGTTTCGCCATCACAAGAACTTTTCCACCCTGTATTTGTGGATTCTGGAGCTGACGAAAGTTTCACAGACTGGCGATTGGCAGAAAAGCTTGGGTTGGACAGGGTACCTCTGCCACGGCCTCTGAAGGCCAGCGCCCTAGACGGAAGGCTACTGTATAAGGTAACCCATCGCACTCAATTTATCAAACTCACTATGGCTAAAGGTCACACAGAGTCTATAAGGCTAAGTTCACACTGCAGTTACAAGTGACCTGAATCCGATTTTTTCGCTCATATGTGACCCATATCTGATTCGCTTTTGACAGTGTGAACAGCACAAGTCGCATTGAATCTGACATTTTCTAATCAGATTCAGGCCACATTTAAATGTGGTACTGAATCGGATACGTATCGGATTTTTTGAATGCGAGCGCAGTCTGAACAGCCAGGCTCAGAGGAAAATTCAATTTCTGATTACTCACGTATCCACTTCCTTTGTCATTGCTGTGTTCAAAAATTTCTTTTTGTCTTCATTTAGCTCATATTTTTAGTCAGGAACGCAAACAGACATTGTGTGTACTTGATAAATATCCACCCCTGAAATGTATACTTCCCTGGTTCAGTGTTATTCCGATGCAAATCTCTGCGTGGATCTGAAAATTTAAATCAATCGCATCATTGTCTGTTGCCAGAGCAGCTCAGGTGCAGCTCTGCATTCTCTGCCTCAGTCTTTCAGATTCCACAGAGGCTGAGTTAGTGTTAAAGCACAGCAGCGGCAGGAAGTTGTGAGCGTTTAATTGTCAATGAGCTGTTTTCTGAAACTGCTGTATACACAGGCTGCCTTGTTCATGTTCCTCTATATAATCGCTGCCTACTGAGCCTATTGTGCTGTTTCATGAGTTTAAAAAAAAAAAGTTATGAAGTTATTACCATTACTTGTGGCTGAATTTCCCTTAATTTATGTAAATTTATGTTTTATGTTATACTATTTAGTTATTTTGTAAAAATCTAATTTATTATTGTTTTAGTTAAAGAATTTGCACATTGCTCTTTTAATTTTTTGTCAATTCATTACATTCATGCTATGATTATTGTAATAATAAATCAGAAGTTACTCAGTACTTGAGTAGTGTTTTCACTAAATACTTTCTTACTCTTACTCAAGTAATTAGCAAGTAGCAATACTCTTACTTGAGTACAATTGTTGGCTACTCTACCCACCTCTGTTAGCTACCAAGGAACTCGATATTTTTTAAATGGTTGATCAGTCCTATTCCAAATTTTTTTAGAAGGACAAGATTTACAAAAGTGCCAAGGGGCCAGACTTTTATATTCTTCACCCTGTTTTCACAATTGTAAATAAATTATTATATATTAAAGACACAACTTTTCAATCCAAGAAGTTTGTTGTCAGTTTGATTATAGAACATGTCCTTTACTTCGATAGTCTGGATAGAATTTATTTGTGCTTAGGAACAGACATTACTAATGAATGGGCTAATCCGTCAATTATAAAAAAATATCTAAGGGCTAGAGTGAGGATATTTGAGGGCCGCATTTGGCCCCCCAGGCTGTATTGCAATTACAACAAAGAATAATAGCTAATAACAATAAAGCTTGTCAACAAAGCTGAAAACCAGTGAACCAAAAAAAAAAAAAAACATCTTTAGATGATCATATCAACATTTTGTGACTGCGTGTAGCAGATACTTCATATTATTGAATAAAACACCTACTTTCTGCCAGAGGCAATTCTTGAATGGTGTGTATATCTGATCTGAGATATATAAGCATTAAGTCTATATACAACTCAGCTCAATATCTGGACATAAACTATCTACACTAGTATCTACACTGCATGTTCTTCCTTTAAATGTTCTACCAGTTATATAAATCACCCTCCTGCTGTAAGTCAGTGTGAATTTGCACTGCAGGGGAGCAGTGGGTGAGATAGAAGCGGATGAGGGAGAGGAAACAGTGAGGGGGTAAGAGAGGAGGATGGAAGGAGAGGGAGCAGACTGTTACAAAACGATGGGAGGGAGCGAGGAGGATGCCGGGGGAAATAGTTTTGGGGTTCATCACAATTGCACATGAGCCGTTGCTGCAGCAACACAGTCACCATAGAGACCACACAATACTACCATGGACATGCGTGCACACACATTTGCTGCCTCTGATTTCCACACTAAGAGTGGGGGGTTAGTTGCCATGGCAGCGAGGTCAGCGGGTAGGGGTTGGTGATCGGGGGTTGCCGGGGTAAAGCTGGCATATGGACGATTCAATCCCCCCAAATTCCTCTCACCCCAATTCATCTGGCATTCCATTAGACTCAGACCTTATTCAGATACAGCACTGCAAAGACCCTGCAGTTAATACCATTTACCGCAAAGTCTTCTAAACGCACCGGCACTGTTTCTAAGAAGAAAGAGACTAGAAATTATAATCCAAAAATTCAGCTGATCTACTAAGAGGGCAGATATAGTACTGAACCTAAAGAAGGCCAAAATGCAGGACTGTGGATGAACATAACAAATAAAAATCACGATAAACAAAAATATTTTTCGATACAGATCATGATTTCTGTTTCAGTTATTAGCTCTAATCTTACACAGTAATAGCAAAATCAATTTTCTACAGAAATCTGAATATTATTAGATAAGATAACTTTTGTTTGCCTGAAATATTTGAAAACAACAAAAATAACAAAGATAACTTACGATTATGCTTGATACAGATTTATCTTGTGTAATACTGCCACCAACACACACTGAGAGTTTAATTTGCGGGGAATAATTGCTGAACAAATCTCAAGATGATAGACGACAGAATAAAATCAGCATTTAAAACGTTTGCTAAGCATGACAAAATTAAAACCAGATCTCTCTTCGGGCAGTCATCATCCTCTACCATTAAACTCACTCATTTTCTTGATCCCCAGTGGTGTCATGTTTTTTTTTTTAGGATAAACGTGTTTCACCAAGAAAATCTTCATCATAAGAAGGAACATTGGTCCTAAATGCACAATTGCTGTATGCCTTTCAATGGATTTCTGCAACTTTGTTTGATCTAAGGTTACATTATGTAGAACAACTGCCACACCCTTGTAAACTGAGTTGACACCTATAATGTAAACCCCCCACCAGAAAAATAAATCCATCAGGGAACAAGAACAAAAACAGCCCACAACATCCTCCTACATACACTGCTCTGGGCAACAATTACACTCCTTTCAAATGTTTAAGTCTCCTAATTATCAAATCATCTTCTCTGCTCTGAGTCTTAGGGGATCAGTGGAAAACATGCAGACCATCTGAAAAAAAAAAAAAGAGCTAATAAACCTAGTTTGAATGAAGGCTGAACAACTGTGTGTGAGCTTGTGTAAAGTCTTTCCCATCAACCAGAAACGTGTCACAGCTGTTTGGTTTTACTTCCTGAAGGACCAGCGTGAAAACATATGTGGTCATTAGTCTTGATGAACATATATTGAAAATAAAGAATGACAGAGTCAGAAAGTATGTCTGTGTATGACAGCTGTCTCTGGTTTCTAAATGTGTTAATCACAGGCATGCTGACGGGTCATAACATAGTCTTGTGTGTGCGTGCATGTGTGTGTGTGTGTGTGTGTGTGTGTGTGTGTGTGTGTGTGTGTGTTTGTGTGTGTGTGTGTACCTTGGTCCCACTGTAGAAGTCATCCTGAATGGCTGCGTTCATGAAACTGTCCTGCATATGGACACTGGTGTCTATTCCGCCCGGCAACACTAGCTTTCCAGAGGCGTCAATCACCTTAGCCCCGCCCGGTATCATCAGTTCCTTTCCAACCTGCCACGAAGAACAAAACGTACCAATTACACAACTTTATTAAGAAGCAATTTGCCCCCATAACATACATCTGACCCACTGAATTTATCATAACTATAAAGGGCTATAATGGCCATTTGTCAATATACTTTACTTTATTCCAGACTAAGATGGTGAATATGGTAAACACTGCACTTGCTTAACTTCAGCATGTTAGCATTGTCACTGTGTGTATGTTAGCAGAAGGACTTAAACCAGGTGACAACACAACAATAATTACTCGACTTTCTATATGTGTTTTTAATCAGGTATGCACTAAGCCAAACGTGGTATCAACCAATATTTGTCTTGTTGACCACTATCAGCCTCTTATCTCACAAGATGACATTCCCCGATACGGGCTGTTATCTATCTGAAGTGCCATATCAATTTTTTTCTTTGCACATTCATAAGGCTATGTAAGGCTCAATCTCTTAATGTCATTGTTAATTGTTTAGCTAATAGTTTAGCTTTCTAAATACAGGTAGCCAGCTAACTTTGTGTCTGTCCTATGAGGCTAACACAATGTCATTGTCCATCAGCAATTTTTTTGACCTTTTCTTTAAAGAAGGTTATATTAAAGGTTGTTTACTGGTTGACTTATTGGAACATATTTGTGCTCTTTTAAAGACGATATAATAAAAGGCTGGATCACTTGAATAGTAAATGCTCACTGCAAAGTTGCCATAGGCAGTACCAATACATACAGCACTTCGCAAGTGAGTGGGAGTATCAAGGAGCTGGTAGAAAAATACCACTCTGCTTTACATTACAAATACCACTGTAGTGTTATCAGCCTACACCTTAATCATCGTTCTTTTAAATATGTTGTGTATTATCACCTACTTAATGCCTTAAAAATGGTCACTTAACTGGCAAATCAAAATAAACAAACTTATTCACACATGTCTATGTTTAAGTTCTCCAAACACTGGTCCTCTCAACAATACTGTTACTGTAAGTGAAATAAGATTTCACAAAGTGTGTGAGCTCGACTATCTATGGCAGTGGTGTTTCAATGGGTTTACAGCTGAGCTTTCCAGGTTTCTGAGTCGAATGCATCCTCCTCACATAAACCGATGCTTATTTCCATGACAACGCTCTGTGAGCTAATTATAGCTTTCACTATCATCATGAAGAGGCTACAGAGTTCACAGAGCAGTCCATTCTCCTCAAAATGTATTACTGAGAAATGAGTCACACCAATACCTGGGGACTCTCTGGACAATGAATGTGCCTATCAAAGAGTTTGCTTGTCTGTCATGACAGACAGAGAAATATGTCAAGAGAAATAAGGGTATGGTTTATGTTTTAATGTGTTCATAGCATTTCATGAAATTGTGTGTATTTGTATAGCATGTGTGTGTACATATGGTCTACCTGCTGAATGATGCCATTCTCAATGTAGACATCTGCTTCTTGGGTGAAGTCATCATTGACCACCTTCCCCCCCTTGATGAGGATACGCATCGAACCCATGTTGGCAGCCATAGTCCTACCAGAGGAACAAAAAAGACATTTCACTTAATAATACACTATAAACATTGAGACCATAATGTCAACACTGTTGCCACAGAGCTTGAGTTCTGTGCTGGCAGCTTCCTGTTGGGAAAAAAACTGGGAAAAAACCAAGAAAATGCTGCTGAATGACTCATTTGACGTGCCTGAGTGGCAGCCCAACTGGAAACCACTAATTTGTATACTCCTCCCACAAGGCTGTCCAATGATTCAGTGCAAAAATTATGAATGAAATTTTGCCTAATGCTAACCTTTCCATGTTTTTGTACGGATTGAGCCTTAAAGCCCCTGTACGGAGCTTTTAACTGGATATGCAAAAGTCTCTGGTTTCTGCTGATGTGTCTCTGTAACCTACAACAGCAAAAGAGCCCATCAGTTTGAAGATACGCTATTTCAAAGTAGTCTAATTCTATACCTCTGAAAGGCATTGGTTGGGTCGGACCATTGACGAAACGATTTACGGCAGTCAGACCGGAACTGACGACACTCAGGACCATAGATATATATATGGGAAGATACAGCATAGCTGTTTTGCTGCTACGCTAGCCAGTGCTAACTGAGCTAAAACTTTTGTCATGGCTGATAATGAGACAAAGAAGAGAAAAAGAATTCGAACCGAAGACCAACGAAAGGCCAAGAGGGAATCCGATAGAGCTAGGGCTAAAACACGGATAAACACTGGCGATGTAATGCGGGACGTAGTTTACAGCAATACATGAATTTATGTTGTTACAACAAAGCTGGCTAACGTTACCATTAGATTAGCTCTAGATACTACACTCGTAACAACAACAACAAACGCGCCGGCCAGACAAACGTCTTCACGACAGTGGGCGCTAGGGCACATGGGAAATACAGTCTTCATTCCAGCAAAACACCACCGCTTTCGTCCACCGAGGGCGCCAAAATCAACACTAAAAGAAAAGTCTGTGCAGTGGCTTTAAAACAAACTTACTGTTTGTAAGGACACAAATCAAAATGACAAAAACCACAAAAAACACAATTATTTGAAATCTAGACATCCCTCTGACAAGTAGGTAGATATTTCTGGCAAAAAAACCAAAAGAAAATCTTAATTTAATTTACAAATCCGTACATGACAAACACTTTTTATTCAGTATTTGATCAATTCAATATAACAATGTCAAAAGAAAACTAAACCATAATCAAGAAGAACATTTGTTTTCATCTCTCTCATTACAGGAACCTGAATTTTATAAAGACCTTTTTCATACTCTTTCTGCCAACTGCAAACAAAAATGAAGTGCAAAATGGTTCACAGGATCCTGAGTGGCATTCAGGTGCCTTATTAGAAGTCTAATATGTGGCTTGTGGCTTTGAGTATGTTTCACTGCCTTTGTTGCAGAATGATGTTGTAATACTCTCTAATACGAAGTTTTCACTCTTTTAAAAAACAGATTGGTACAATGCCGCCTCTGAAGGAGCTAATCATCCATAATTACACCAGTCTGTTCATCTTGTTTTCTGCTGAGTAACAGTGTCTGACACATATTCTGTCTTTTTGTCTCAGGAGATGGAAAACTTCCTCCAAGCTTTTAGCGTGTCAGCTCAGTCTATGAAATATTAAGTAGTGAGCAGAGGATCCATAATTTACAAATCTATTACAGTATCTGTGGGATTGGGACAGATTCTCAGAGTATAGCATGGACTCATGGAATATAGAGGCTTTTTATACCTGCTTACTTGATTGTCTTACCAGCTCTATGGAGAAAGAAAGCTGGGTTTAAAAGGCTCCAATATTTAGTGTTTTTCACTCCTGTTTTTAGTGGACAAGCTGGACATACTCTGATGGATACAACCATCTAGAGCTGACACAATTAGAGAATTAAACCTACAAAAAAAAACGATGTTTTCATAATCCATTCAATCATTGAAACCCACAGTAAGTACTTTCTGTTGCTAGGGTTCTTTCAGTCAAAACAATGAAAACAAAAAATTTAGTTTGATGACGTTGTGAAGTAGCGTGGAATCATGGGAGTTGTATTCTTTTTTTGGTAAACAACCACCAGTATCTGCAAGATTCAGGCACAAATTTTCAAGGTTGAGGTAATGTATGGAAGGTTTACACATGCTACTTTTAGTCATGTCAGCAAATGATGCATCATCTGACATTTTTCCCAGGAGTTGTAGCAACCAAATGAAACAATCATTACCATTAATTTATTTAATGATTTCTCTTTGTTTGACCATTGTTATAGATTCATAACAAAGGTCTGGTCGATTTACTTGGCAAATACTCCACACATTACATTGTTCCAGCTTTTCCATTGGTTTTACTAGCTGAGATAGTAAACTAAATATTTGTTGGGTTTGAACTATTCGCAAGTAATCTAACACATTATCTCGGGCTTTAGAAAACCCTAATTTTCCCACTATTATCTGATATTATCTAAAATAATTGGGTTGCAGCCCTACTTCCTATAAATATTTAAAGCAAGATAAATTTC
>CAEMYA010000289.1:1184339-1221330 GCA_903131615.1 Diplodus sargus | reverse complement strand
ACGATCATGGCGTGCACGCACACACACACACACACACACACACACACACACACACACACACACACAGTAGCAGGATCGTTCGAATGCATGACGACTCCAGACCCTCCTCTTCATCACCACTATGACTCAATATATTTGGTAGAACCTATAAACGAATAGCAGACTTACATAACGGCTAACACACACTAAACACAGAGACGTATTGCACTGACGGCACGCCACACACACACACACACACACACACACACAATTCGTCGCCTAAAGGCACGCGACGCTAGCTTACAACAGACCACCAAATCTTGCGTCTGTCCCCATATTTATGTCAAATATCATAAAAATGTCATTCAGCAAAGAAATACTCGAATTCATGTATGTCTAATCACGTGTAAACGCAAAATAACATCACTGTTTGAATGAAAATGTACAATAAAAATACAAAAAAACTATCTTATATCAAGCTAACGTTGATTTACAAAGTGTAAAAAGCGGAAATTAACGTTTGAACGCTGCGGTTATTAACGTCAGACGACATAAAACACAGATTTCTAATGGTCTAAATCAGAATATTGATTATTAATTCCTTCACTTCTTGTCAAACAGAAGAAATCGTCCCTGACATCTTAATTTTTCCCACATTCTTTTTGGCTACTTACCCCTTTTTTTCCAGATCCCCAGATCCTCCTCAGCAGGAGCTTCTCTCCGTTGCCCAGCACTAGCCGAGTGCTCGAGGACAGCTGGCACAGCGCGAGCCGCAGATGCTTCGCTGCCGACAGTCGGTAGCAGCCAATCAGGAGCCGTTCGAACCTGAGCAACGGAGAACTCCACCAATAGGAGACGAGTTGTGGAGCGCGAAGGTCTCCTCTCCTCAGTGGACAGGGGCGTGTCTCCTACTGCCGCCGGAGACATATGTTGCCTTCAAAGGCTGTCGGAAATAATGCGGTTAGTACCAGATGAGCAGATTTTACAAATTGTGGATTGTTTTTAATGTTTTGAAAAAAGATACACATTTAACCAGTACGTCATATTTTACAGTGAATGATAGTGAATAATTGCTGTATCTATGGAGAAATTAATACAAATGTTGATATTGAAAGTTGAATCATAATTTTGGACAGTGATTGACCGATCTCACCATAAGGTCTATTAGTAGCTGTCCTATAGCTTTCTGTCATATGATACAACCATCTTCAGCAGATCAAGTTGCCCATTACACAATTATTAAGATATTCTTAGTCATAATTAATTCCGAATGGCTAGTTATGGACCCTGTGGTGACAGTGATAACTATGAATACATTATTCTTTCCATCAGTAAAACCTTGTTAAGAATTACACTTCTTGACTCATTAGGTCTGCACATGTATACAATACTTGCATTAACATACATAGTGTAAGATGTAGTCAGGTATACAGTGTATATAGCTTTTTTAGTATCTTTTCTTACATACTTTATCAGAATTATGTCATTTGAATAGCTGTGCAATAGCATTGATATAGCTTTTTATTCTTTATTTCTTCTAATTAAATTGTTGTTTTTTTTAACCTAATTGTTTGCCTCTCATGCTGCTACATGTACATTTCCTGAAGGGTGTCAGTGAGATATCATCTCATAATGAGCCAACAGAATTTCATCAAACAACATATCCATACATGTTGTCCAGCTGTGCCACTGCCCATGTTCTCTTAGGCAACAGCAACGTTTTCTGTAAACTTAATCAAACAAATATGAAGCCACAAATCATTTTTTTAATACACCCTACAGTAACCCTGCACAAAACAGTGGACAACATTGAATTTCCCTATGATAATCAATCTTCAAAGATGCAAACTGATGAAAGCATCAATCAGTCTACGCCCCCACATTTACTAAATTTTGCTCTGCTGCAGCATCACAACATTAAAGCTGCACTAACTGATCTCTTCGATGAAGCACAAATCCTCAAACCTCCGGTTTGGCATTATTCCTAAACCCGAGCACTTGAATGCTCCTCTTCTACTCAGAGGGGCTTACAAGCAGCCCTTGACGGTGACAATTTGGGGTTTGAGGGACCACAGTATGGAGAAAGTGTGCTACTCCTTGGCAGCATTTGTGCCGGTGGGAATTAAGGAGGTGAGAGCAGCGGGAACAGCGATTTATTACCGGTGTCAATTGGTGAATAATTTACTGTCCGCTGATGAAAAGTCACAGCATTTCTGGACCAGCATTGGAGCGAGGGCTGATGACTTACTGAATATTATTTATGAGTATGATAGCATGATAAATAATCTGTGCTTTTGTACGCAAACTATTACCTTGTAGGATACTGTATGCAATAGACAATGAGCCCTTCATGATTATAACTATTGCAGACAATATTTAAATCACATTTTTTTCAAGACTAATTTAGACCTTCATTTAATGATGAACATTTATACCCAGACTTAATGTATCATAAGGTCTTTATGGCTCACTGACACCGAGGAACACACGATTAAAGCCTTTAACATCCTGGTAAATGAGTAAAATATTATATGTATCATT
This sequence comes from Diplodus sargus, assembly GCA_903131615.1. Classification (NCBI taxonomy): domain Eukaryota; kingdom Metazoa; phylum Chordata; class Actinopteri; order Spariformes; family Sparidae; genus Diplodus; species Diplodus sargus. The sequence continues at coordinate 1,218,810 of CAEMYA010000289.1, read as the reverse complement.
GCACCTGTACGATACTTATGGATTGTCTGTTTGTGAGAAATGCAGCAACTCCAGACATCCCAGCTCCTAAAGTGAAGAATGAATTTGTGGTTTTTAACATATTTCAATCCATTCTATTCTTCAAGACACTAAAAACACAAGGCGTTTCTTTAAACACACGTAAAGACAACAGACATATAGTGACATTAAGGGTGTAACAACTTTGACTTCTTCATGACTGTTTTAGCTGTGTAAAAAATTGCCACTTTTTGGTGTTGTGGGCAGGCCTCTGCTGTCCTTGACAAACTCTCACAAGTCGACAAACTGTCACTGGTAAGAGTTTGAGCACATTTTTGTAGGACCTCAACAGACAGAGAGGAAACAGTTAAAAGTGCAATTATGTAAGATAGTTGATTGTTGTGTCTCACTTCTAGGTCATCAAATACCGACCCAGCCCGACCTACCAACCCAAAGTGTCAGTATTTGACAATCAGGGAAACCCTGGAATACGGTCTGAGAAGAACTTCAGTTAAATCTCAGTCTCTTCCCTTGCATATTTTGGACATTAAGACACTGGGTACATTCATATTTTGTACTTCATAGACGCTAAAAAAGGACTTGAAAACGTCAGTATCTGACGACCTGGGAATGATCTTCAGCAATCAACTGTTGCTTTTCCCACCTTTAACTAAGAAATTAGAATTTTGTCTGATATCTGAGCAGTCACACCCTTGAACATTAAGGCAGATAACACAGACGATCACAAGAAACAGTCTTTTTATTCACGTTTCATTTCTTACATTGTTCAAGTACAAAGTTAAAATGCCTTTTTAATTAGTTCATATTCATACAAGAGTAAAATAATAATAGTGCCTTTTCATTACTACGACAAACTTAAATACAGTCATTGTAAAGACAAACTCGATTTATACTCCTAACAATATATTTTTCTTATTTTCAGATAAAATTTTAGCACCTTTTGAAACACCACCAGGTCCTCCTTTTCCTAAAAGCTCATCTTTCATTTAGTCCATGAGATGAGTGTCTGAATGCGCCACAGCATTGTATTTTTAGGTGTTTGTGTGTGTGTGTGTGTGTGTCTGTGTCTCTGCGTCGGAGCGTCGTCCGCTCTGTGTTAATAATAGCAGTGTTTTGTGTGTATGTGTTAATAAGTGTGTCAGTGTTGAACACAACGCGTCACTCAGACTGAAAGCTGTCGATAGGCGAACAGAAACATCATCACCGTGTCACCCATCATTTCAAAACGTCAACTCAATTCCTCTCGCTTATGTCCCACTGCACTCTCAAACAGAGACGTGTTGAAATAACACCGCTCGACAACAACAAGCTGACCTCCTGACCAGCGGCTTCCAATGTTTTTGGCTTTTGAGCCTTTAGAATCAATCCAGTTGTCAAACTTCTCATCTCTGATATCTCTCAGTTCGACATCTTGGGATGGTCAGTTGGTGGCTGCTAAAAGCACGAATAACTCAAAAGAGCCTCTGTAGAGTCGATGTTTTGTTTGTCTCTTCTAGCTACTACAGAAACATTCCGGACTCTGTGGAAGAGCTGCTTCCTCTGTGGATATAAAGCTCACATTCTAAGGTAATGAAAGCACAAAGATTCTTAGATTCAGGTGATTAAACACTAATGAAAACACGATTGTGAATATAGCATTAAAAATGATGAGTAGTTCTGCCAATAAATCCTCCCAAATCGTACACACTGGGTCTTTAAATCTCACATTTTTTTGTATCTTTTACATAACAACAGTGGCTTTTATGGCTTCTTAAGGTAAAGCAATTCTTTACTGCCGATGCAGTTTGTGCAACCAAAGGTTGATATTTGCTGGCTGTAATTTCTTCCTTTAGGGGATTTTAGAGGCCACACCGAGGTCAGATTATATTTCACCAAAACAAAACAGCGGCTCAACAATTTTCCGTGACAGATTTGTCTCTTCGCCCCTTTAATCTCAGCGTGAACAATCACAGTTATGTAACAATCGCAACAGAATCTTTTGGGTTTCAGAGTCTTCTGTGATAGTATACTAAAAATCTCTGAGTTTCGGACTGACATTTGACTTCAACATATATTTTTTTGCCATTTTTTTTGACAAAACGATTAACCAAGAAAATAGTCATTACATGCAACCTTAAAGCTTCTTTTGGTAAGAAAGTCGATTTTTGAGTCTCATTCCCAACTTGTCCCAACTGTCTGTCTGCCAACCTGACCTACGATCCTTAAGTATTACTATCTTACCAACAGAACTTTAAATTAAACAGGACAAGAAAGTTTAATTTTGTGTTGCAGATTTTCCGATTTTCTGTGTCTTGATGATCTTGTGGTCAGGAGGTCCTGATCAAAACTTAGGGAACCACTAAGTTTGGATTTGACTTCGGCCTTGTCACTACTTCACCCTGCCTCGTCCTCCTCGTTTACAACTCTGTACTTGGTGTTATGTCAACCCGCTCTTGTTTGAAAGTGTCCTTTTAGCTCGTCGGCTTAACAATTTCTTCTGGCATCCTTGGGTACAATAGAACAAGTCACTATACTAACTGTAATATATGCTTTCTCTAGCCTCTCTCTCTCCCCTATAGGCTGAGACTGAACTGAACTGAGCACCAACCTGGAACAGTACACACACACAATAACAGATTATTATTGTAATTATTATTACCATTATTATTATGATCATTACTCCCTAATCTAACATGGAATCGGAGATTACACAGACTGACTGACATGCAGCACCTGGGGGTTCAGGGGAGTGGGGTGGGGTAGGGTGGGGGCTTGGGAGCACCAAACGATGCGGGGTGATGATGTCACACCCAGCAGCGCCGTGGGAGGCCTGATGGCAACAGGCGGCCGGCAAAAACACAGTGTGTATGCACATGTGTGTGTTGATGTTTTGTAGCGAAAGGAGTTCAGAGAAGCACTGTTTCCAGCAAGTGTGTTTGTAACCTATGTGTGTATGTGTGTGTTTGTTTGCAAGTGTGTGTTTGTAACCTGCAAGAACACTGTAAAAAAGAGCAGAGTTTAAAAAGCACCTGAAGGTTGGTTGTATAAACGGAGCGTAAACATGATGGAAAAAAAATTGAACCTGCTGGTTTATTGTTGTTTTTTTTGTTGCTGTTTGTGCACATGTGCCTATGTGTGTGTGTGTGTGTGTGTGTGTGTGTGTGTGTGTATCGACTGCATGTGTCCAGTTGTTCGCTGGTATCTGAGGAAGGTCAGAGGATCGGAAGGCTTCCTGGAAAAAAAATGGTCATCTGAGGACCGAAAGCACCAGACTGAATGAGTTGTTTTCTCAAAAGACAGCCCTGTTTAAATAAAACATCAGTCTGTTGGGACGTTCACACAAACTGTCTGTGTGTATGATCGTTTTGGAAACATTTAATTTGATTTTACTTAAAGTTATTCAAGGTCACAGCGCAGCTGAGTTGATCCCAGCGTGCATTGGGCGAAAGGCAGAAGAAGCACCCAAGACAGGAGGTACGATTGTTGGTATCATTATTTATACAGGGCGATCTGTCTCAGTCGAAGGAAGTATTAACCAGCATAGTGTCTACAGATTAAAGGTCTGGTTTCACTGAATGTCGCTGCAGTAACTGATGGACATTTTGGATCCCTATGGAGCAAAGTAGGAGCGTTAACTGCAACTTGTAACGGCTGGTGGACTTTTTCACCAGATCTGAAATGGCAACACTGGAGCTGACACACAAGAGAAGCTGTGTATTATCTGGATGGGATCAGGTCTAATCGCCGGCTGACTTTCTTTCACTTTAAATGCTGCCGTGAGCACGAAACCCCTCATGAGTTTCATGTTTTAGTTTCATGTTTCTCAGAGGCCGTGCTGCTCTGGAGGTACAAATATTCTAACTGGAGGAATTAAAACCTGTTGCGAGTGTGCAACAATACTATATTGTTGTAATCATGATATGAGACTGAATATCGTGATTTTGGATATCGTTATATGGTGATATGATATAAGTGTTGTCTTTTCCTGGTTTTAAAGGCTGCATTATTAAAGTGCAATCAATCAATCAATTACAGTAGAATGATTTAAAAAACAAACAAACAATAAAATAAAGGGTATGCATTCGAGAATACAAAATTAAGTTGCAATATTCAATCCCTTTACAGGGGGCTTATTATGAAAAACCCACTTTTCAGTGCTTGTGCACAAACATTCTGGTATCTACCAACCCACCAATTGTGTTATTGAACATCTCAGCTTCTGTGGGCTCATTCAGATTATGGCCTCATTTTTAATTACACTGCCCCCACTCTGAGTATTTCCAGCAATGGCTTTAGAGCTGCCTGTACAATCGACAACTAGTGCTAGCATTACGTCAGCGGCTCTGTTGTTAGCTGCACAGTTTAATCAAGGGACCGCGGCATTTCAGCATTTGAAAGCGTGGAACAGCAGCATATTTTAACAAAACGAGGGCCTGTACAAAGCTAAAAGCTAGGAGCTGCTCTGTTGTTGGCTGCAAGAATCGACACAAACGTCTTCATCTAATGCCATCTGAGGATGTCACAACCCAGTGGATTAACTTTATTTTTGCTGGGAATATAAAGAAAAACTCAAACTATGACAACAATTGGAAGGTATTAGAGAATCACTCACTGCCTAAGCTTTAGTGACAGAGCATGACACATCCCACACAATGAAAGCTGCTCTCATGATGGGTACAAACAAACTGAGCCACACCAAAGTTACCAAGCTACATAGAAAGATGACATCACATCATCATGTCACAGTACACCTGTTGTGAAGTACACCAACATAGTGACCACTGGAGATTTAAAATAGTGTTGCTGTTCACTGCCAGCTTAATGAAATGATTCCACTAAGGAGGCCAATGTTTGGTACAGTATATGACATCTACCTATAATCATTCAAGTGACAGACAATACAATTCCACTTTTGCATCATTACGATGAACATCACAGTCATTTGAGCAACAGTTTACAGTAGTCCATGCAATACAAGAGCACTTTTACGAATGTGAGTATTGCATGAGGAAATAAATCCATTCTTAAAAAGGCTACTAGTGTACAGTATATCACAGCATATTCACCAAAGCATTAGCTAAACTTATTGTACAATCGTTGTCTAAAATATTGCAAAAGCCACCAGGAAATAATCCAAACAGTTTATGGGTTTTTTTTAAAAGCACACAAAAGTATTGTTGTCTGGAAACCTATAAGTGGATGTAGGCCATGACAATGTGGAGGCATGCAGTGATTTTTCTATATTTTTAGAATTTTTTTCAAATCCAGTGACAGTTTACACTCACTTGGTGGAACACAAAGAATTGTTTCCCACCAACACGAGTGTTTCCTTGTAATGCAGTGTCTGTATTCTCGTTTGTTTGCCCACTAGAGGGCGATTTAAACACTGAAGATGTAAACCGATGCAAGGCTTTTCATCATGATCTTGTCCTCTGACTTTACAAAAGACATTCAAAAAAGAGGCCTTGTGTCTTATATGCTAATACAAATTAATCTTGTTTTAAAAGGTTTTGAATTCTTTTAATCTATTTTCCTTTTGTTAATTTATTCTCTTTTATCTGAGACTTTCTCGATTTCCAAGTATTAACAACAAAGACTTACAAGTTCATTAATGGGAGCTGATGGGGATTCTGAAAACAGAGTGGGGTAATCAGAGAATACATGAGACTGGGACTACAAAATCAGATTACAAAAAATAAGCAAATGCAATCACCCCAGATTTCATTTGAGAAAAAGTATTAGATTATAAGACTTTAGTTGCATTGTCAAGGATTACTTGATTACTTTTTGATAATGTCTTTAAAATATGGCTACTTTTTTTACTTGATTTGATCAAATTTAAATACTAACTATGTAAAATGCATTTTATTGCCTTGAAAATGGTTTGAGATGTTTTATAAAAAACAATTACTAAGATTGAACTAAATGTTTTTTGAAGACTTGAGAAATAAATGGGATTTCGTTCTGATTCTAGCATGTAACTACGCTGCTGGGAAAGAAGAAGAAGGTAAGAACAGATGTAGCAAAGAAAACAAAGAAAAATACGAAAAAATTAGAAACCTATCTTGAGTTTAAGTTTAAGAGGTTTCATTCATCAATTCTTTACACGCAGCCACATTTCAGCCAAAAGTCGTCTTCATCAGAGGCAGATAAAGACCTTTCGTTGGTGTTATTTTTTCCAGCCCACTGAGGTTCAACTCAACAACTAAAACCACTTGTACCTCCAAAGCAGCTTTTACAATGTGATTCAATTGTGGTCACATTAAAAATGTCTTCATGTGAATCTGTCTAAATCTTGTTGCCTTGTGTTTCCTTTTGAACGCTCCCTTTGCACACTCTCGCTCTGTCGGACAAAAAAAAATAAAAATAAAAATACTAGATCTTAAGAATTCGCCTCTCTTACCTGGTGTTGCCTCCACCCGTCTGTAAGCATTTGGTTTGACTCTTTTAGGGACACAAAACTGTAGCGACTGAAACAACCAGAGACGGTTCAGTCTCCGAGAGCACCAAAAACTTTAAAAGTGTTGTATTAAAGTGGCACCATTTGGACTGCCTGACCAGCACCGTGAGCGTTAACTGGTGTGTGTGTGTGTGTGTGTGTGTGTGTTTGTATACTTGTGTTCATTGCACTGTAATACACCGTCAGCACTTTCACTATGCATGGATACAGGTAAGTGTTAGAGGGATTCGTTGGTGTGTTGATGTATTCAGAGTTATTAAAAACAGAAAGTCCGGGCATCTTTGTCGGTTTTGCGCCCCCTGGAGGTTTGGAACTCCAGCTACTATGACACAGTAAAGCCAGAAGACACCAGTTTCAAGGTCGGACAGGAAGTTTGTGTGTGAACAAATACAGTACAGAGATCCTGCACCTGTGTGTGTGTGTGTGTGTGTGTGTATGTGTGTGTGTATGTAAATCAGCAAGGTAGCACCAGGGGGACTAAGGTCAGCCAGTGGTCTACACGGGATCTAGGGAAGCAGTCCTTTACAGCATGTGTGTTTATGTGTGTATGTCCGGTCATCTGTGTCATCCAACCTTCATGTACTCGCTGTATACTGTTGTAATGTGTGAGTATGTGTGTGTGTGTGTGAGACAGAGAGAGAGAGAGAGTTGGTGGTGTGTGTGACTAGTTGCAGGCGAAGTACTCCTTGAGCGGGGCGAAGAGGTGCCTGATGACGGGGACGCTCCAGGAACGTCCAAGCAGCCTTTGCCTGGCCAGACGACTCATGTTGGACACGTCGGTGTAGTGGACAGGGAAACCAAACACCCTGGAGATACACAGGACATTTATCAGAATTTTAGAATTTCGCAACGAGAACCGGCTTTATTGACCGAATATGTGTACACAGACAGGAAATCTGACTCTTTCTTCATCGCATGCACACAGGAGTAGACGTAATAGCTGAACAAATAGAGGGAAAAGAGTAGATGGGACTGTGATGTACAAAAGTATGTTGTAAAATTGGTGTACATGTGATAATCAAATCAAATCAAATCAAATCAATTTTATTTATATAGCCCAAAATCACAATCACATTGTCTCAATGGGCTTTACAGTCTGTACAGTGAACAACATCCTCTGTCCTTAGACCCTCGATTCGAGTGAGGAAAAACTTCACATGTTGATGGAAAAAAAAATAAATAAAAAGATTTTGATTTGATTTGATTTGATTTGTGTACATGTGATACCTCATATAAGACGCACAGATGAGAATTGGTGCCATTTATTTTACTTTGTAGATAAATTGTGCATGAAGTCAAGCTGAAACAACTAGTCAATTAATCAACAGCCGACTTAAAGGAAGTTAATCAGCAACTGTTATAATTAAGAGCTGACCAATGTGGCATTTTCAGGGCCGATACTTATTATTAGAAATCAAGGAGACTAAAAAATGTTAGTAAATAATAACACATTTCGAGCAACAAGTGATGTAATATACCTAAGTACATATTACTCAAGCACTGTTTTCCCTTCTATTCAAGTACAATTTTGAGGAACTTTACTTGAGTATTCCACATTCTGCTGCTCTATTCTTCATCTCCACTACATATTTAATACATTTTGTCACTAGTTACTCTGCAGGTTCAGATTATTCAGTGTTTATAGGCTATTAATTGAGACGTGTTACCAGCCAGATATCGTTGCGGGTGGGACATTGTGTGAGAGGAGGGTGCACCACAGTCAAAGTAGCACATTTTAAAATGATTTTATCAGCAATCTGACAGAAAAAATAACTGATAACGATGAACAGAAAATGCTGAATATCAACCCAGTAATTGTCCAGCGCCAACTACTATTTATATTTCTAGCAGAAATGTTAAATATTTTCAAATATGAGTATTTTGTGTATTTTCAGGATGTCTTCAAAAAGCAATCTAATGACATCATTTTGGATGGTAGAATTGTGACAGGAATTCCTAACTATTTTCTGATGTCTTATAGACGTGTCTTATCAGTTATTTCATAAATGAAAAACATAAGAGGGTTTGAGGGACTTAGGTAGCACACACAGAAGAAGGACACACTGGAAAAACATACATATAACAAACTGTCACCTAATTAACAGGTGTAAATATACAGACATAACTAAGTACTACAATGTCATGCAAACAGAGTAGCTGTGGTAGATAAGAAACACAAATTAACTTCACAAAACAAGACAGAAATACACTCAAATTCATCAGTTTCTTTTGTGAACATGCACACAAAGTCAAATTAGAGACACACACACACAAGAGCAGACACACACACACACACACACACGCACACACACCACTGTACCTTTCCATCTCAGTACACCAGAGGATGTCCTCCTTGTTGTCCATGAAGACGGGGAAATGCTCGTCTTTCCCCTGCTTCACAGAGTTGGAGCGTGTCGTTATCGTACGCAACTTCTCAAACTGGAATTAACATCCAGAACCAAGCACACGCACAAAAAACACACAAACACAGACAGACACACACACACAAATCCTTATTTAATCCTACAGCTAGCCTCCTTTTTGTACAGCAGCTTTCTATGATACAATGGCAGTGAGACTAAAGTCATCGTTTAAAGAGTTGATTGACTTTTTCTCTTGTTTGTAGAGCAAAAGTTTAACAATAAATGCAGGAAAATGCAGTGAAAATGGACGTTAAAGACAGTATATTTCTGCAGATTTGGAAGGAAATGCCTCTGTTGTAGTGTAAATCTATACTCAGAGGAGAAATACATAGTTCAGACCTCCTTTTTTCCAATTGACGTACATCCCAGACATTAACTTTTAGATACTGCATGCTCATCCGTTCATTATTTGACACCACTGACAGTAATCGTTGGCCATTTTCCAAACTTCAGAAAGTCTGTTTGTCCTTTTCTATCAATCACATACCGTAGAAAGTAACATTAAATTCTTTCCACATTTGGCTTTACTTTCCAAACTTGTGTCCAACCCTCACCACTAATCATGAAGTAAGAAACCACATGATAATAAGCACAGACATACAAACATACACGCACTCACAGGGGTGGATACCTTGGCTGTACGTCCGTGCTCAAGGCACTCTTGTAGGTCAAGTTTGTCATTCGTCATGGGAGTCAAAGGTCTGGAATTAATAAAAGGAGAAAAAAAAAGAGTTAGAATAATGAAGTAAACGGAAAGTGAACTGATGGTAACAATGGTGTTTGTGTGTTTGTTTCACCTGGACATTCCTGGCAGGTTTCCCCAGAAATAACGAGCGCGGTGGGCAGCAGAGACCTCCTTGGCATCGATCATCACTGGGTTACACTGAAGAGGAACAGCGGGATCATTTCCTGTTTATCTTAATATGCACATCTATCTGAGAGAGAGACTCATACTGTACCGTAGGTCTGTGCAAATCATACTTTATGTTACTGATGTAAAACCCTGCAAGTTTTCATGTTTTTTAAGTTTGTCACGATGTTTTTAGACAGTCAGCATAAAGTGAGCAGCATCTAACCTGATAATTAAAAATCTAAAATACATCGGGGCTGTACTGACTGTCATTTAATTAAACACTTCTATTCTAGGTTTATGAATGAAGCTTGAAATATCTGTTGTCAAATTTTATGACGTCATCAACAAAAAGTCCTCAAAGACAATCCTGAATTTGAATTAGGTACGTCATTTCTTTTGGTCTGTAGCTGTTGAAGTAATTTACTAAAATTGTAAGATTGCTGCCATGCCAACCTGTTAATACAGGAGTGTGGCTCCCTTTGTGTGTCGCAAGCAGAGCATCAGCAAAGCTATTTGACTGTGGTGAAAAAGTTGTATTTGAAAGGCTAAACACCAATAAATATAGATTAAAATTGATTACAGGTGCTTAACATTGTACATTTTGGAGCTTTATTCGATTAATTTCTAATTCTGGATTTTACAACTCAGTGTACTCAGAAATGTTTGAATCACACGAGTCAGGAATAATCCGACGCAGCCAGCCACCAGTCTAATCCTATAGTATTGTTAATTTTGCAACTGACAAAAGACCCGTTCAGCATTCAAATGTTGATTTTGAATTTGAATGTCAAAGTTTATATGGAGCTTTGAATCTTTAAACTATTCGGAACAACCCTAAAATACATTATAATACAGTGCTATCTTGTTATCTGTGTCGCTTGCTGTTTGTACTCTTTAGGTTGCTACAGAGAGCATCTTAAGTATTTAAAGCAAACAGTCTACTGTATAGTCAACATGTATTTTAAAGTGGGAGGTTAATCTTTCCTGGCCCAAAATTAAATCCTCCCCTGCGTCAGTCGTCCCTCACTGAATAAATGTATGTAAATAATGGAATCTGTATCTATGTGTAAGCGTTTTGGAACTATATTTAGCCGGCGTGTTCATGGTACCTCTAGAAAGCGGGAGATGTCCCGTTTGTCGCTGACTCCCATGGCAACCACGTTCTCAAACAGCCAGAAGAATGGCCGATCGTCACCTGGCTTCGGTCGAGCCTCATGCAGCAGGCGGTAAAACTCGAAAAACAACCGGCCGGTTCCCTCTGCGGGAGGAGAAATCAGTGACGCTCAGCATTTCTGTTCTTTAACATTCAAAGGGACATATCTCTTGTACTTCTAGTTAACTATTTTGCTTTGATTTATTTATTTTTCTAACTCTTTACCGTAAAGGCCTTTTCTTGCAGGGTTGACTATGGAGAGGTCGTTGCAGGGACTTCCTCCTATCACCAGGTCAAAGGGTCCCCACTCTTCGATCTAACAGTCACAACACAGAGTGAGTTAACTTAAGCACCAGGAGGACGGGTTAGGGAGCAGTTTGGTGAAGAAATAAGAAATGAGTACAAATATTTTGCAAAGAGGAGCGTCACTTACATGTTTGTGTGTTACGTTGCGAACGTCGCCCACGTACATGATGCGGCCTTGGTGCCGAACCATGCCGACAGTGATGGAGTCTTCACACACCTCTGAGGCCACGTACTTGTCGACCTGGATGCCCAAGTCCTTCAGCACCAACAGACCTGAGCGCGTGAACACATTTTTTGTTGTTGTAGTGACGGCCGAAACGTCTGTGAAAACCTTCACGCCAATCTATCAAATGAGTGATGAGAACAAAATACCAGGCCAACTGTGTACCTGTGGCAATGCCGTCAAACAGGGAGAGAACTCTGATTGGTTTCCTCTTCTCTGCTGCCACTGGAGTATACAGCTTGGCTGGCTCCTAAAAGAGAGTTAGAAGAAAAAAGGGACATTGATGAGAACATGACAGAGCGCAGAGGGAACAGCAGCACATAATGCACCCGCTTCATTTACAATGATGAGCCGGTGTTTCTGGTGATTCTGGCTGAAAAGCATCAACAATTGACTGTGAACGTGGTCTGTTATGATGTCTTTTAGCTTCATGGATCATTTAAATGTGACAAGCCCCGGAGCAGAAGTCTCACTGAACACCAGACACTGATGTTTAACTGTGATGAATTTTTCTAGCAGGGTTAGAATTTGATATTAGACGGTCAACATATCAAATTTACTGCACCTAATTGACTTACAGTGTGTTGTCTGGACTGAGGTGGAATGACTGAGTTCGGATAGCTGTTACAGCGATCAGTGTTGATGTCATGGATAGTTGGAGAAGGAGTAGGAGTGTAGTTCAGTACAGAAGGACAGGTAGATAGAGAAGTTGTAGAGTCTGCAATGTGTCACCAGAGATGTGAGGTGGAGAATAATGGACAGACACATTAACAAAAGAAGAAAATGACAGTTTCTAATCCATAGTTCACTTGAATATCAAAATTCTATGCTACTTTATAAGTCTACTACATTTGGACTGAAATATTAGACATTTTACTTTACTTTATTTATTTGACAGCTTCATTTAAATGATTCTTAAATCAACTAATAAATTAGTTTATATTACATAAAGGTCTACCCAGCTTTATATAACGTAACTGAAATTAGCTCCACTTTTACCCGCTGCAACATTAAAATGATGACCACATTAATACTGAACTAATTATAATCCCGTAATATCGTATATATGATTCTGAAATGGGCCATTCTGCATGAGTGCTTTTGAGATGTTACTGGTGGAAAAATGCCTGGGAACCATTCTTTACTACTTTCATTAGTTTATTTTTAATGTATTTATTATCCTTTTTTTTTGTACTGCCCATAATCTTTTTATCTGTTCTTACTTCTTCTGAAAGGATGCCGTCTATATGTCGCCTTTTAGTAGTCTTATTCTTTTATCTATCTCTATTTTTGCATTGATTTTCCTCTCTCAATCTGTTTCTGTGATTCTGTTCCTGTTTTGACTCATATTGTCCTTTTGTGTTTTTACGATTTCTGTTCCGCCTTATAGTTTTAACTCAGCTTAGACTCGACTTCCTTGTGTTTGGCTTGACTGTTGACTGTTTATTCTGTAATATTGCCTTCCTGAGTTTCCTGCTGTTGCTTGTTTGGCAAAGCACTTTGTAAACTCTGTTTTTAAAGATGCTATATAAAAAACTATAATGAAATAAATGCCTCTTCAGGGAAAAAAATTTATTTCTGCCACCATTTACCCCCCTTTTAAATTTTCAATGAAATGAAATGGAAAACAAATGTAAGGTGTATAAAGGGGACTGGGTGTTGCGGGGTTCAGTGAGAATGAAAGAAACCTGAATGTCCCATGGCTGTTGTGAGGCCAGCCATTCTCCTGCACAAATAGCACTGTGCTCGATGCAGGAAGCCTAGCTGAATGTTGACTTTTAATAATCACTCTACAAGACTGCAGAATTATAAGACCTCCCCTTACCCAGAAAAAAAGACATGAAAGAAATTCAAACAAGCACAGACCAACTAGAGTTTCTGGTTGGATGAGGTCGGCAGAGTGTCAGAGCGAGCTGGGTGTGCGATTCTCCACCTCTCTTAAGCATTCACATAGGCGCATCTTTACACTCTGATTGGCTAAAAGGGAGAATTCCCCAAATTGCTCTCACTCATGAATTGGGGGCCAGTCTCCACTACCTGTACAAAAGGTGATCTGAATTTTCTGCAATCAATCCAAATCAAGAAGAATTTTGACAGTCAGCTAAAAAGAAAGAAAGCACCAAACACTGGGACTGCTACACTATAAATGTTGGTACTTTTATAGAGTTTGATGCTTCTGTGCTTTTACTTTTGGACAGGGTTCGGGTTAGAGTATGTAGTAATGCTACTTTACATACTTTATACAAAAGATCTAAATACATCCTCCACCACTGAAATTCAGACTTTTAGAAAATTAGCTATAACTGCTTAAATTCACACAGATGAAGTCGGAATGTTGGCGAAAATGTAGCTACACAACCCACTGACTTTGACGTCATTTACTTTACACAGAAACATGGAGGAAGAAAGTAAATGTTTAGTTTATGTCAAAAACACATATGCCGTATACATTTTATGCTGAAATGTAGTTTGTAATATGGTATTACGTTGTCATGGTTAGTAGCTTTCCAGATGTGTTAAAAACATTTGCTGTTGGCATTAATTCTAATAACAAGTCAGGTAAGGCATTATTTTAGTAGTTTAAAGGTGCACTATGTTATTTTGAGGAAGACATCTTAATCAGAAAACAATCTTCACTGACTGATTTTTTTTTATGCCTATATAAACTAGGTTCACAAACTCTCTTTGTTTTCACGCCTGAATAAACTGAATAAACAAACATCAATTGTGATGTATGAAAAGTTTTTTCCTTAAAATTGTGAGTTTGAATTTCTTCTCCAAAGCTACATAGTGCCCCTTTAAGAGAATTCATTGGTGGAGGAACAAGTCTGGGATGAAATCACTCTGTGATATAACAGAAATATTACTCTTATAATCATCACCATTATTAATTCTGTATTATGTATGAAGAACAGAAATAAACAAATGGAAACGCTTACAAATTCTTGTTCATGGTTGTTGGCGAAGAAGTGCTGTAGTCTGCAGGGCCAGTCGTCCCGTCGCCGCAGTAACCCGTAGGTGCTCCGGGGGCCGCACATGTAGCAGTTCCAGGGGTCTTCTTTGATGGCTGCCGCCGCCGAGCCAGCTCCCACCAACAGATCGACACACTCCACGCAGAAACACCTGCATGCACACATACAAAAGTCTCATTTTAAGGTAACTGAAAAAACATTCATAGTTTCAGGTGATTATAAACTAATGAAAAGAATAACGTTTGAATCATTGTAATAATTCCGAATATTATACTGCATTTCTGCTGACAGATTGCCCTAAATTCTACAAACTGGACCCAGGACTAACCCTGGACGCATTGTGTTTTTACACTGTGGTACTGTGGTCAGATCTGAATTCTCTTTCCACCACTGCATGACTCCCAGTATCTGCTGAGCTGAGCTGGTGCATGTTTGCACTGATTAGGACAGAGTCTGGATGCCAAAAATTAACTCTATATTCACATAAATAAATCTGCTCCACATGAGTTGGCTGACCCAGTCACCAATAAAATGAGCCATAAATCATGTTTGACATTTATGGGTAAATTGTTTCTGTTTATGTGAAATCCAAAACCTTGTTTTGGCCACAAAAAGAAAGAACTGCTGCTTGCCAGTCCCCAAAAACTCGACAGTGTCTATATTAAGTATTGTACTGACCTACAGCAGTTGTTGTTGCCGCACATGAGCACTTCCCTGCCTCCACAGCAGATGGTGCAGTAGGACTGGTAGCCGTCATCGTCGTACTGATAGGCGCACTCCAGGAACGAATTCTGCCAGAGCACAGGACAGAATCAGCAGGAGGCACAGAGGGAGGCTGTCAAAGATTAACTCTGTTTTTCACGTTGTATCTCATTATTGATATTCAACCAATGTTCGCGATATTTTCACTGCTTTCAAAACAGTGAGAGTGCATTTTGTGTATTCAGCCCACTCGAGAAGTGCAACTTCAACAGATATTTGTTGGACTAATTTGATATTTAATAATTCACCAAGCTAAAATGTCAAACACGCTCTGCTTCAAGTCTTCTCCCTGTTTGTATCTGTGTGTGAACTGAATATATCTGGACAGTTTGATGAACAAATCGAGCGATCAGAAGGCGTCTCCTCAGGCTCTGGGGAAGTTCTGTTGGAGGTTTCTCACAGTTTTTTTTTCATATTTTATACACAAAATGAACAGTCATAGAATAAAAAAAAACAATAATGAAATCTTCGTAGCTGACACCCTGGAGGCCAATCTCACTTAGACACGTCGCTAGAAATGCGTTGCCAGCAAAACACAATTATCGTGGCCAAACATATTCATGATAACAAAAGTAACTCGATATCTTAAAAAAAACCCACACACCCAATTACAATCAACTACTCAAATTGTGAAAACTCAGCGAGATGAACTCATCACAAACACAAGATTCACAAGGCTGAACATCCTCACCGGATTGTTCAGACAATATCATATGTATTGTTAACACCGTATCAATACTTCATCTTCACAGGCGAGGCGCTTTAACGCAACCAAACCTGTGGCGACCGATTCTGTGTGATCAGGGCCTAAGTCTGTATTCAAAAGTGTTTGGTACATGTATTTACATTCATCTACTTATTGTATGTTTGATTAATAAATGCACTGATCTCACACAAACTGATTATGAACTATACATATGAACAAAACATGGTAAAATGACCTCATGAGGTGATCATTATCCCCAATACCAACGTTAGAGTGTCGTTTAACCCACAGCGGGTTTCTCTGAACAGTTTCTTACTTTGCAACCCTGGCACATCGCTCCTACGAAGAGAGGATGCTCCAGAGAGACATTGAGGCTTCCGCAGGAGATGCAGATATCTGAACAAACACATTATTACATTCGACACACAGATTAATGCTGGAATTTAAAGGTACAACAAGTGAGACTTAATGACAAAGACTGAATAATTACTTGGCCGGTTGGCGTGATTTATAACTTTACATTAACATTCCAGCTCATAATCTGTTTTGGATGCCTTCACTCCAGTCCACCGGTGAAATATTACTGTAGGTCTTGCTGCATAAATGAAGCAGCTAAATGCCAAGAATGTAAATAAGAGGAAGAATTGGACGCCAGAGATGTTTCGTTCCAAGCTTTATAAGCACTTTTTTCAGTCAAAGCGAGACTTCATTTAGGATATAAGCAATTTAATTTAGGCGTCACTGATTTCATATTTACCCTAATGGGCCGAATTGACATTGTTTCTGGTTTAAACAAGAAAAAATACACTAATAATGTACAAACAGCCTGATAAACAGTATAATAATGTTTCAATATGAAGCCAAAGTTACTTCCATTATCAAAAACATCTGTTTGTATTGTAAAGGCAGATAAAGATGAGACAAACCTAACAAGTTATCTTCAGAAGAATACTTTCCTAAATGATGATGTGGGTTTTAAATGTAATGGTTTGTCACCTTTCCAACCCACTTAGAAGGATATTTTATTGGGCATGATTGTTAACACTGTTCAGCAGCAGTTAAAGTGCGACTTGCTGAAAGGGGCAGGCGATAAAAATGAGCTAAAGTCAACTCTTTACCAAGGGTTACGCAAAGTGTATAAAACACTTCTATAAGCCAGAGGAATTATACGAACCAGCCCTTAAAGGAGACTGAACGAAAGCATCACTTCATTCTAAATCTACCTTTAAGAATGACGCTCGAAAAAAATGTGAAACTTTTACCCTCTATGTTCCTGGTCTTCTTTTTGATCTCATGTATGAGTCTCTCTGGAACAAAAAATAGAAACAAAACATATCAACACACTATTTTGTACTGTATAGTCAGTATCTTGCAAAAGATACCTACAAACGGGAATTAATACATCTCCAGTTTTCCAAGTAGAAATTGTTTATTTTCTGATACAACATTCTGGGTGTTTCTTTGTAATAACACAGTGAAGTCAACACTGACAGAAACATGTATGATTGAGAAGATCAGGCCTCTGTGAAGCTGTATAATTCAGTTTGGTGCTGGTCAACTCGTGACTCAGCTCTTCACAAACTTGAAAGCTTGTTGTATTTATTTCAACATTTTCCTCTGAGTGGAGGAGAACGCTCACTCACTCACTCGTTCACTCACTCCTCCACTTGCAGTAACTTTTTGAAAATAAACACACAGAGAGGTTGTAGGTTCATTTATGAAAATAAGCAGCTTCAGCTGAAATTGTATGTTTGCACGTTTACCTCTGGTCCCTTCGTCGATCACCTCTCTGATCTTTGTTTTTTCAGCTGCGTTCTTGCGCGGCTTCTTGGCAGGTGGAGGCGTGTACGCCGCCTCAGGTTCCGCCCACATCTCTGGGTACACTTCCTTATATGGATTCTGCTCGCCTGTGGGGATGATTAACTTTGTCTTTAGTGGTTATGGGTGTATCATCCAGAGTGAGTCAGGTTACTTTGGAGAAACAGTACACTGGGACTGGTTTAAAGATGTGGAGTCACTAGTTAAAGCTTTTGTAGACTTTCAGACTAAGAAGTTGAAGTTTTTCCTTCTTCCCAAGACTTCCTTGGTAACTTTTTGTGTGACCAATGCGACACTTTTGAAAGCGCACTATGTTTGGTAGAAACATTTTTAATCAGATTAATTTAAGAGAAAGTTTTTCATAAACTAATTGAAAAATATATCTTTGTTTTCATGAAGAATTGAATAAATACACAGACCTTACATGACAACACAATTCCATATTGTTTTACTAAATGACTGATTATATGTGCTGACCCTGCCACCTTTCAACTTCAAACAGTGCTCTGGAGACCTTATTTTACTCTGAAGTAGAAGTTGGAAGTAATTAAAAGATGGAACTTATTTTACCAGCCTGATTTCCTCAGAATGGCTATTCCAAAGCACAGGCACCCTAACTGAGAAGGCGCAATCACCTTTGGTCTCGAGCCTCGACTGAGGGTCGACCAAGAGGACCTGAAGGAGTTTTAAGAGTCAGTATTGTAGGTGGTGGTTATCCCTTTCTGTCCTTTAGAAGCAAGTAATAAAATCTTAAAATCAATTTGAAAACGTATTGGCCGTCGGTGCAGATGTGCTAACACTGGGGTAATATGGTCTCCACATTTAGTGCCAGTTAAAGTTGTAGCTGCGGCGTTTTGAAAGAACTGGAGTCCAGAAATTGATTTTTGACTGCAACAGACAGAGTCTAGCCTGTCAGGCATGAATTACCTTCTATAAGTCAGCACGTGATAAAAAAAGACTTTATTTAAAGGAAGCGGTTCCGCGAAACTCTCTTTTTCTTGCTCCTCGAGGCTCATGTCACTGTCAAAAATCCTGCCTACATTTCTGGCCATGGGCTTTATGTTTAATGACAATTCATCTAAATCCTGTAAGATAAGATTTCTTCCTTCGGTCTGCCCAGATAAGATTATTCAAGGGAAATATAACACCTACAATCAAGTTTAATCAAGTTTGGTTAATCAGAACATCTATAAACACTTTTTGCCTCCACATACTTTGGACAAACTTGTACGTTTTAAGGATAGTCCAGCGACCACTGACCAACCAACCAACAGGGTGAGCTATATAGCTAAAAATAATGTACATTGTGCATTTTTAACAACCACTCCCATGAATAACATATCAATGAATGTGTGTTTACCCTCTGGAGGGTCAAGTGATGAAGGACCACTGGGCAGGAAGCCGGTCATGGCCCACTCGATCATCTGTCTGGTTTGAATCTCTACCCCGTCTGCATCATCGCTCGCATCACAGGAAGGAACTGGCCTCCCCGCCCGTACACTGGCCACCTACACACAGAATAAACACTCACACTCAAACACACACAGCATGGCTCATACACAGGACACAAAGAACACGTCGAGAACAAAAGCTATGTGCAGGTCAAAGTGTACAAATCCTTCTCCGATTGTTTATAATTTTACTGAAGTTCGACTGAACGATAAGAGGATAGAAGAAGGAAATTACCATTTAGGAAATGACCACCTGTAATAATAACCCGTGAAAATATGAGACTGACACTAACGTACCCACATGTTGCCACTTATAAAATGTGGGCAAAGAGAGAATAGAACAACTCCTCCACAAATGCAAAATATCCTTCCAGTTTCAATGCAAATCTGCAGATCTTGTTACATAAGAAAGGAATGAGTAACATATGACCTTTAGTCTCACACAGTTATATTTTGGTCTTTCAGATGTTGGATTTCATCCATAGAGAAATACAATGAGAGAAGCAACAAAACCCCCCCAAACAATCAGTCATCAGAAATGACACACTCTCCCTGACGTTAACAGCAGAGATCAAACGTCCGCTTTGTTACCTGCAGAGCCTCAAAGATGGCTTTCCGGTACATGGACTGTTTGTTGTAGGTGGGCTGGTGGAAGGCAGAGGAGAAAGAGCTCAGAGGCATCAGCTTCTCCACACAAACCTGCAAAACAAAGGAATTCAATGAATGTTATCAAGATTAAAAGGAAAACACAGGTGGAAATTAACAAAGCCTTGAAAACCTTAATTAAACAGGAACTTTGCAGATTTCCAACCAGCTTTGTATCACGACAATGTTGGTATTATATGCCTGTGAACAATGTCAAACTTCTCTCCATCTTGCCTGCTCCTAGAGCCCACCCACTCTTTTGCCCACAAAAAAAAACCTCTTATGGTAAAAACACATCATCTGGCAGATTCTAGGGCTGTTGATCGACTACACATTGGTAATTTGCATTTTTGTTCTGCCTGCATCCAAAGACATAAAGAGAATACTTGGGAGGGAGAGAGAGATGTTGTATGAAGTGAGGGGGTGTCTCACCAAACTTTAAACTGTCAAAACTAGGCAGCGCTGATAAACTACAAGCCACGATTCTGTTACCAAACTGCAGAGATGGGACCATAAAATACTTTTTATTGGGATGATCATGAATATCCTCACAAGAATTATCGGAAAAAGCTGTCTAGCTCACTGACTTGATTTATTTTGAATTGCCTAAGCCTGCCACGGCGGTTGAAGGTTTGACTTACATATTGTAAAAACAAGTTAAATACTACGGATTCCCAACAAAAAAACTTCAGGGAGATGAAGTTACAATCATTTATTTACTTTTTTTTTATTTTATCTATGATTACTTATTTAAGATTCTTTGTTAGTTTTTCACAAAAGAATAAATTAAAAATGTGATGAAATAAAAATATTTGTTTCCAAACAAAATATATGACGATATTGATTCCAGTGTGGTTTTGTGCAATTTAGCTTGTATTTTAAAGTTTTACGAATATTTTGATGATTATCAAGAATGTATTGTGAATTGAAAATAAGTTGAACAGAATAATTGCGACATGAATTTTTCATATAGTCCCATGACACTACCCAACACTACCTTTTTCTTGACGGAAATGCTTAAAGAAACACATTTTAACATACTATTTAGCTGCAACATAGAATGTTGGTGAACCAGAAGTGATGATTGTTTCTGTATATAACTCTGATCAAAGAAATATGAACCATAATCCTGTTCGTTGTCTTTTTCTCACCTAATATGCTTTCAGAAACATATTCTAGCAGATTGTTTACAGAGGTGCAATATTTCTTTAAGGTGATTTTGTGTGCCATTGTGAGTACATCTATTTGAAGGAAAGATGGCTCAGAGGGTGAGGGGCAAGATATCTGTCTGATTGGGGTTATTAAATTCTGAATTTAAATAAGTCAAAAGGAAAAAGGTTAAAATTGAGGTAATGCTTTATCTGATCAAAGTAAAAGATTACATTAATTTACTGAAGTGTCCGCTAAGTGCAAACAAGTGTTGAATTAACACTGACAAATCTGTGGAGCTGTGAAGAGTACATTTTAATCATTGTCTTTACCGGGACAGTATTTTCGCATCTATAAAAGGATGAAATTAGAAGACTGGGGTATTAAATACTCTGGGTGTTAAAGACATTAAGCTACTGCCCGAACACCAAATTGATTCTCTAAAAAAAAAAAACACAGACTTTCTTTCTTTCTTTCTTTGCATGGACTTCTGGTGGTATATCCGGTGTGTCTCTGCTAGGGATTAGAGCCCAATTCATCTATGTACTTGATTCTCGATAAAACTGCTCACCACAGAGAACTTGCCATCTCCGAACCACATCACCCAGCGAGTTCCGTCTGCAGCTCGACTTCGGCCGCTCATCCACCAGGAAACAATGCGGCCAGGCCACCAGGAGAAACCTCGCAGCTTCCCAAACACCAGTGTGCCAATGCCAAAACCCCGGCCATCCTGTAAATATCACAGTGAAAGCAAGACGGCCGTCAGGACAGTAAAGAGTTCTGACAAATCATCTGTGCTGCAAGATGAAAAGTATGATACATGTGTGTTTGTTTGATGTAAAATCTTCAAGAAAAGGCACTAATTGAAAAAAAAGACTCACTTGTGAATTTACCTGGTACTCTATCTCGTTGGGTGTGGCCTGTTCTCCCCTGGCGACCGGCTCCGGGGTCACGGCGACTATTGGAGAGGCGGGGTCTGTGTGTTGTTGTGACGGGGGAGGGGCCGGGCTCGGCGGCTCCTCGTCTTTGTGAGAGTCGGCCTCTGATAGGTCGTCCATCATGCTGATCTCTGCCTCTCTGTACGCCCGTCGCTCTGCCTGCGGAGGAAGAAGAGACTCAGGTGATGAGCAACAAGACGATCATAGAGAAAATTGACAAGTCTCACACCAAGGAACAATTTCAGTCAGGTGGAATAAAGCTGATATTTTTCCTTTGAAACACATAATTTAATTTTAGGGAGTTGAGGAAACAGTAATAGTATGATGCAGCTTAAATCTTATTGCAGCGTAAAAATGTGGTTGAAGAACTTTAACTAGTAGGGTCACATCCAAGCAACACATATAATGAGAAGAAATACATGTTAAAGTTAGATTTTCTGAGCTCTTCATATTGGCTAATGACTCATTTTGTGTAGTTATTAAGTACAGTATAAGTGACTTAACTTTATAAATCCATCCGGGGCAACATAACAGCTTGCCTTGCTCACACACCAAAAAATACAATAACATGCAACACAAAAATAGATAATAAATACATGAAATAATAATAAAATACAATTAAAAAATCTGAATTAAATATGCAAATAAGTTGAGTAGATTAAATGAACCTATAATAAATGGAAAATGTTAATAAATAGCTTGATCATCAATTAATACAATAAAAAACCAGTAAACTCAATAAAAACATTTACAGGGAATTTAAAAGACAAATCACAGAGGGAATGAAAGATTTCAAGAAGCGATTAATTAATACTGGTGTTGTCAAAAGGGTTTCAGTTAAAATTTTTAATGCATTTTAATGCATGTTGATTATTATGTTATAATAAGAAAGCTTGTTTTCTCGTGAAGTTTTGTTATTCCAAGATAAGGTTAAAAAAAAAACTGCTATCACGAGAAAACATAAGGTTGTTACCGCTTTTTACGTGTCGCTTAAAGTTGATTTAATCAGCAGTTCCATACATACACGGCATCATGAATGTCATGAAATATCAGATCAAGGAGTACCTATTACAACCCTAACCCTGTATTAGTGTCTCACTCTGAAATGTTTGTGTGGAAACAAGCACTACATTATATCACTATGATAATACCATTGTTCTACCTACCTGTCCCTTACAGTAATACGCTGCAAATGTTCTCCTTTCAAATGAATGGAGGAAATATTCAAATGGCAAAATTTCATAAAAGTTCATATGGTTTGCTTTCAGACTCACGGACCCACATCACAGAGCAGTCTGCATGCAGTCGTCCACTCTTATGGATCTCATGACGTCGCCTTCTCGTAATGATGATAATCTCGTTGTCTCGGGAATAATGACATAAACAAAGTTTGTTTTCTCGAGATCTCAATACAATTATTCTGCTATCTCGGGTATCTCTGTGACAATGACATAAATAACGTGATCTCAAGAAAACGGACAACATTTGTCATCACTGGAAACTTGGGGAAATAATATGTTTGACCCATGTTTGTTTAGGGCTAACTTACCTAAAAAACCTTAACAGTCTCTGAACCGTAACTATTGTTTCATTGTCATCTATTGTTTGCTTTATGACTGGACTTGTTCTGTAAATTTCAAACCTAGTTAAGTACAGCACAAAGAGGCTGCACGAGCAGGGGTTCTGTGGGACGAGCACTCAAGTTAAATAGGCAATAATTCCTCATAAATCCCCCACGAGCTAACTGAAAATTCACACAAGAAGAAAACAATAAACAATTAGAATGTGCAGCAGAGTGACACACTGACTTTAAATGATGTTCCACTTTCATTTGATGGAGCGATTATTATTATTTTTTGGTACTGGGGAAATGCTTTCCTTAATAAATTATTTCTGTGAGAACAGTCCTCTGGCATTTTCACATAATTACAAGGCAAACAAATTTCCCTGTGATTCCTCCAACAGCACCAGCACCAAGTCAACAGGATTCACCATTTATGGCTGAATATTTGTCAAATTTCCCTTCAGGGAAAATGCCTCCACATACTCTCTATAGCCTCCTCCACTAGTGCTGATACGATTAGATAACAGATTACTCACTAAGCTCTTTTATCAAGTAAAAATATAACTTTTTCTTACAGCAGCCAACCTTTTAAGTACATCTGTCGACTATCATATCATCCATTATATAAGCCTTTCTTTGTACTTGGACATCACATGTCCTTGTCACTGATCATGTCTCACTGTCCAGCACCTTCTGAGAGGATCATCCCCCTCGCCTGGGTTTCCTCAAAAGTTCCCAATCTGTCATAACCTTCATGTTTTATTCTTGTTGGGTCTACAGGAAAGCACTGCCCTTCAAGGAGGCCCTGTAATTGATGTTTCATGTGGGTCTTTCCAGCTGATGTGACGGCTGCTCCAGATCAAGGCCTTGGTGCCCCAGGCCGTAGGAACAATCCTTTAATTGTTCCTCTAAACAGGAAGTGAGTGGGGAGAAAGGGTGCGGTGGGGAGGCAGTTCAGCGGGTTCAGAGAGACAGAGTGAGGAGAGCGAGAGAGAGTAAATAGGATTATATTATAAAACTGAGGAATATAACAGGGACAGAGTGAAAGTGGAGCATGTTGAGCAGAAGACTGAGGGAAGACAGAGTGCAGTAGGTTAGGTTTTAAAGTCAGTTTTCCAAAATGATTACTCGTCATCATATCACAATAATGATTTAACCAAAAGGGTTTCAAGTTTACGAAAGTGTTCAGATTTTTTTTTCTCAATAACAAAAACACACCTTAACAAGTAAAAGTCCTGCACTTATAACTTTATTTAAGCAGCGGTGTAAAGTGTAGCATTAGCACCAAAATGAACTTTGTTCAAGTTTGGGAAATACCCTTATTCACTTTCTTGCATGAAGTTACGTGATACCTCTCTGACATCCGTAGATTATATCTAAGGCTACATCCAGCAGCTAGTTAGCTTAGCGCTAAGAGGAATAGTGGGGAAACCCTGCATCTGTGAAATAATAACAGCATATCTAAAGCTCACTCATTTTAATATACCTAGTTTGTAAAGCCGAAGTGTAAAAGCAAAAAGGTCATTAAAACATTTATATGTGGAACTATTTTTTGGCGGGGAGCAGCGATTTCCCACATCCCCTCCAGATGAAACTGCAACCTCACCTGATTTTCACAGCTTTGGACTGAGCCAGGCAAGCTGTTTCCCTTTGTTTTCAGTCCTTATGCTAAGATAAGCTGGATTCTGACTGTAGCTCCATATTCAAATGGTAGACATGAGAGTGGTATCGATCCTCCCATCTAACATTCAGTGTGAAAATGAATAAGTGTAAATCCCAAACTGGCAGTCTTTAAAGGATGACAGTATCAAAGTATTTTAGTCAAGTATTTTAATGTTTTCGCTCATTAAAGTGGAGCTATTTTTAAGTAGTTCATATCAATTACTTTATTTTTGCATCATGCATACGTTTTAGAAGTTGCTCATGTGTGTTTTGTGTCAAATCTTGACCTTTAAGGAACTTACTTTCCAAGTATGATATGAAACAACAAAGTGTCTCTACATTCTGTTTAAGTTTGGTACCACTCTAACCTCATTTAAGAAATAATGGCCACCTTTATCAAACAGACAAATCAACTAAGACAAACAGAAGCAAAAAAATGGTAAAAGTCGCAGTAATGCTTACACTAGCTACGCTCACACAGATCCTAAATCTGAACATTAGCCGATTCTGAACAAAATGCCTCATGTAACCACCTCACTTGGAAGAGACTGCCGCAATCTGTAACAATGGGTTTCTGATGGGTGGTATATTGTTTATCTGCATGTTTTCCACATGAGGATAACATTAGGTGCTGTGAACAAGTTTCTATACAGTCTAACAAAACAAGATCACTGTAAGACCTTTAAAAATGACCTGGAGCTAAACACAACTACAGCTTAATAAATATCAACTTTTGCACTCAGTCCGCCTGTTGTTGTCAGGGCCTCTTAAGCAGTTGCACTTGGTACGAAGCGGTAGGTCGTAAAGCCAGTATGAAAGTTTGTCTAGATAACTAAAGCTTTGTCAAAAGAGTGTATATCAATATTTACTGATAAGCAAACACTTGTTAAAGACTTTAGGCATTTTGCACTCTTCTGTCACCATGTTGGTTTGGAGGCTGGAGATGCCACGACCTGCTCTGTCGTCCTCCTCGATCCACATTCTTCCCATATATTTTTTAGAATCTACTTGTATCAGATACTCTGTCAATTAAACGTGTATACTCTGTGATTTTGTACTTCTGCTCTGTACATGCAACATCTATTGCATGTCTGTCCATCCTGGGACAGGGATCCCTCCTCTGTGGCTCTCCATGAGGTTTCTTCCATCACTGTCAAAGGGTTGTTTTTTCATTTGGGAAGTTTTTCCTTATTCGAATAGAGGGTCTGAGGACAAAGGATGTCATTCACTGTACATAATGCAAAGCCCAATGACACAAAGTGATTGTGATTTTGGGCTGCATGCATAAAACTTATTTGGTTTGATGTGATATGATCTAGCTGGCTCCACAAAGAACAAAACGAGGCAAATTCCATTCAGAAATCTGTCACTTTCCAGCGTTATTTGGGGTCATCGAGTCAGCTAGAGTAAAGAACGGTATGAAGCCCAGGCCATCGGTCTATCCACACTACTAGCCAGAAAACTGCTGGTACAATTCTGGAAATCTTTGACTAGTGGCTGAAGGAATTAGGAAATATATTACATCAGGAGGAAATCTGATTTATCATGTCAAATACTGTTGGCTCTATTTAAATGGTGTGGCAGTTTAACTGTGTTTTGGTGTCCTTAGTGTTCTCGTAGTGTTCTTTTTCTTGCGTTTGTTATTTGTAAGTTTGTCCCGTTGTATTTCTGTAGCACATTTCAAAAATCTATAAATAGATGGTAAAAAATAAAAAATCTGTCACTGTATATTGACTGATTAGAAGTGGAAACACTTTACGCATGTCATGATATCTCTTATCAGAATGATTTCAATCAGGTTGAAGAAACATTGTCAGTGTTAATGCAGCTATGTTTTGATTGTAGGGGATGTAACCGGGGAGTCCATGGACAGACAGGGCATCGGCTAGCGCTTGGCATCAAAAGAGACAAATTTAAAAATAATCATGACCTCACTGCTTTCTAAACTGCACAAATCTCACTGGCCCAGATGTAAAGTCCCACGACTCCCACAAGAGCCTTTCCATGACCTAAACAACATTCTTCCTTTTTGGTTTTCTAACACTGGAGAGAACAATTTGGTTTCCACTTTAGCTGGGCTGAGAAACCACCATCTAATACAATGAACGTGTGATAGAATTTGGTGGGAACTCATTCTGTTAAATTCCTTGAGAAAAAAAGAGAAAATATACAGAGTGGAGGAAACACACGGGAAGAAGGGGAGGGATGTCGGCATAAATCCACGTGGAGGAGACAGTAAAAGTGAGAGTGTCGGGTCGTGACAGTTCTCTCCTCCGTTTGACCCAGAGGCCACAGGGTCACTCTTCCCAGCTCCTGTTGCCCTCCGACCTCATAAAATCCTAATCAGCCTGTTACATGGATCGTAGACAGACCACACACACAAACACACTGACACAACACTCACACATATATGTGCGCTGTAAGGGAAACTCCATATGTCGTCACTGGCTTCTAAAACATCTGGAACGCCTGAGAAAAAATGCGTGGACTTTAACTTCCTCATGACGAAACTTAAAAGTATCAGAGAGGCCCACAACAATACTACAAGCAATCTTTGAGACGAGGAAGAAGAATATTTTGATGATGTGCTGCAGAACTGACAAAATGAAGTATGCTCAAACTAGATGACTTATAAACAAAATGTGTTTAAGCGTGCTGTCGATGAACACTATTCTGACACAAAGCAGTGCACAGAGGAAATGGAGGAGCTGCTCACAGCTGGAACAAATTTAAATTAAATGTGGGTGGTGAGAACCTCAAAACATCTTAGGGAAAAAAAGTATTAAATCTTAAAGACATGTGCTGTTTATTTATCTAGTTTAATGGACAGTGACATACCAAAGTTTGATTGATTTTGTACCATTGCCTTTAAGTATAAAATAGTGTTTAAAAGTAAGATAAGACGATAAGATAATTGAGGCGTATCTTTATTGATCCCCTGTATGAGAAATTCAGCACTGTTAACAGAGTTTACTGTGAGGATTAGTACGTCCAATATGCTTAATAGAATGAGTAATATAGTATAGATTTGGTACATGCTGAAATAGGTTTTGTTTTCAGTGTATTCTGCTGCTTTAAACTCATGTAACTTTTACATTTTCAAGCTTGGATGTTTCACATTTTGGGAACTCTGTGATGTAGGTCGTGTCAATATGGCGTTAAAATAACAGAAGACACATGATATATATCTCAAAAATCTTCTCAAAGGCACTTCATTCAAGAAATGCCAGGACTGGGCAGCAAAATCAAATATCACAATATTTTCGACCAAAAATCTAAGTTGTGACAATTGTGTAGGACTGACTGTCACAAAATATAAATACAATGACATTTCTGATAATCAGTAATCATCAGTATGTGGTTATAATGATGAAGTGTGTCGAAGCAGGCATCAGAGCAGGTAGAACAGTCAGAAAATATCAAAATTATTCATATTTAGTAATTAATGTTAATTTTAGAATATACTTAAATAAAGTAAAGGAGTGAAATGATATCAGTGTGTCTGTACTTTTTATGTTTCATTTATTAATCTGTATTTTTTTTCTTGCTTTATATATTATAATATTTATATTATTTATTAGAGCCCCGATTGATCTACCTTGCTGATATTATTGGGATATCCGTACCCGTATCGGTATCAGTACCCTTGGTGTATGCAAACTTTACCTTTTTAGTGGTTTCAATGCAGAGAAATTTGCTTTGGGGTGATTTATAATCATTACATTCCCATGGAAGTTCACTGTTTCAGTGCACTGGTTTCATTTTAGACGGAAAAGTTTATAGTTATCGTGCCGCTGTTTAATATCTTTGTGTTTGATAGTCACATTGGATGATCGTTGCAAAAAATTTGCATACCAAAAATCTGAGTCTTTTAACTTAAAAAGCTCTATTATTTATTCATTCAGTACCAATTCACATACATATGTTTTTGTCTGCATTTTTTTCATTCATTTCTTGTGTTTTTGTCAACATTGCAGCACACAATGCCTTTGCAGGGATAAATGAAGTTGTATTTAACTCAGCTGAACAAATCTCATCCTCATTTGTACTTTCAAGTATTAGTTACAATAATTTAGTATCACTATTCTTTCATTAAGGAGAAAATCTTCCTGCAGCAGTCATTTCTACACGTTGCTGTTGTTGCTGTTGTTGTGAAGGAAACTTGATAATTTCTGTCAGCATCTGGACCGGATCAGCTCGTTAGAGGACTTGGACCTGACTCGTGTTGCTGTGAGACATCAGCCAAAATCCTGCTCACTTGGATGAAACTGCGTTTGTTGCCTGGCAACATTCGTTGATTGAACACCCCACCAGGAAGCTCTGCTGCTTCCAGGGATGCAGATGACTCATTGATGTATTCATCTGCTCAGGTTTAAAAGCAACACTCTGGTCTGAAACAGGTCAGCGTCATACAGCCACAGAGGGGGCCCAAAAAAGACAAGAGCCTGCAGCTCTGATGATTGACTGCGCCATAAAAGTTTAATTCTTCAGTGCTTATAACACAATCTAAATGCATACATCTACAGAAAATGGTGTGTATGATAAAGTGTAACTTGCTCTTTGAAAGGTCTGACATTTTGTTAAATACTGAGAGTTTGTTTCCCCAACGATTCTGTATACTGAGCTGAAGAATGGAGCAAATTCACAGCAACACGTGCGATTTTAAATTACCTACTAACCCATAAAAAGTACAACAAATAGGTCAGTTGACAGCATTTAGACTGGGAGGCTTCCACTCTGCAGGGCCTCATTCAAAGCTTCAACAGTGAACACCATGTCTATTCATAAAGTCTGAGAAACCTTCTAGACTTTGTGAAACACTGTGAAAAAATCTGAATTTTCTGGGTGTTCTTGTAAATTTGGCAGATGTATATTAAGTCATGCTTTTTCTTTGTATAAAAATCATAGTGTCTGTTTGTCTCAGTGATGCACTTTTTTGTCTATTAGCATATAGAGCAAGGAGGCGAGATCCGATCCCAAGTGGTCACTGAAGATGCATGTTGAGACGCCTAATTCCAGGTGTGGACTGCAGAACTGTCAAAGGTTGTGAAGCATGTTAACATCAGCCGAAACAGCCTCATGGTTTATAACAATAATGCAGCTCTTCCTCCCTCATAGCTGATGATAATAAGGGGGCGGTGCAGCTTGCCTGCTGCAGTTCCTGCATCCATGCTTGAACTTGTACCACACCACCATTAAAAAGCCGATTGTGTGAAACATGTACGTGTATATCAGAGTTTGTGATATATAATGATTGTTGATGTCATCTTAGAATAAAAAAGATCTATAGAACGTCTCAGTATTGTCAAAGGAAATGAAACCGTGCTGGCATGTGTGTTTTCACGTGAGGGGTGAATAAAGTCGGAGAGAGGTTGTAACACTGTGAGTTACGACTTTGAACTTTGGCGAACCCCGTGGCCTGGTCAGAGATTTCACTCTTAGTGCCGCCCCCCTTGACTTCCGACCCCTAACCCCACGACCTCGCCAGTGGGCCATTTCTCAAAACCACGCCCCCTTTATGAGCGTGACTGACCCTGACCTGGAGATGAACCCTACGTTGCCCAACAAACGCACAGAGTACAATCAAGAGAGCGGTAAAGACCCCCTCTCACATCAATAGGCAACACACCGAGTGAGTGCGCGTTCATTAGCATCGATCGCAGCCGTGGGACATGTTAAAGGAAACAATCAGTGGTTTTCCATGAAGCTCTCCCGAGGTCTCTTATAATGAAATGCACCAAAGAACATCTGTGTGAATGTTTAACGACAACACCGCAATGTCTGACCTGATAGCGGGGCAGTAATCTGGTGGCTTTGTGCTGTTTTCCAATTGTCAACATATTAGAAATCACTTTGCGTGTCGTTCAAGGCCGAGGAAAACTGGGAACTGCTTCAAGATTCAAGATTCAATTCAAAAGTCATTATGCAACACAAGACTGTAAAATTAAATCACAGTTGTAGTCCCTTTATCCTACTTATGAAAATCAAAAGTTGTACATATGGGCGAATAGTTGTTTAAGTCATGAAGATAAAGGTTTTATCAAAATGGTAATCCAACCAAAGTGGATTAAATTATATTTATTTTTGTGATTAAATTGATCAAACATCTGTCTAAAACCTGATGTTAACACTGCAGTGTAATAGGCTGGTGATTTGGTCTCATTTTCTAATTATTAACATATTTGGAAACCATTTGTACAGCTTTTATGGTGAGAGGAAAAGTGGAGAAAGCTTTTAATTTGAACCTTGCTCTTAACAAAACCAACAAACAAGTACATCTGACTAAACAACAAGCGTCTGTTTAAGGACAATTCCAACCCTGATCTTAACCCTGCAGCACAATAATTTGGTGGCTTAGTGATGTTTGAAATTCTTAACATATAACTTCTACTTTGGTTCAATATCGTTCTATTTTTTTCCTGCCTTCTCTTGATCCACTTTGATCTATCATTTGCTCCATCCAATCTTTCCTTTTCCCAGCAAATAACTGAACATCTTGGTTTCTTTGGGACTCTAAAAGAAGGGAAAAAGAAAAGTCTTTGTTGACGGCGGTCACAATTGTGACATACTGCTTGCAATCGATGATGATGGGTCACAAGTAGAGGTTGTTTTGTTTTGTCACAATAGCAAGGAAGGTTGGGAACCGCCGTCTGACACTGTGATTTGCCCAGCTTGATCGTGTTACATCCAGAGAAAACTGTAATGTACCAACTGTGAATATGGCCCTCACAGATTCTTTCATTATATACTATCATACAGTTATATAGTATTTTTGTTTTTTCTACATGAGCTTCCATCTTCATTCAAACAAACATTAAGCTACACCGCAAAAATTCAAAATCTTACCGAATCTTACCATGTGCATTTGTTCCATCTGCAATCTTTTTTCGTTATTCAAAGATGAAGTAGTTCATATTGTGCACATTATCCTCTTCCCTTATTTTTAAAGTGGCAATTCTTCAGGTGAAGTAAAGGGAAAGTAAAGAAAATAAGGTCTGTTCAGTCTAATCACAGTCTCCTCTAAATGTGTTTCTGCACCAGAAAACACAAAAAACTAAATTACACAGTATTTTAGTTCAGCTAACAAAAGGAAACCCTGCACGCAAACAACAACTTGCCATGAATGAACGTCTTGATAGCAGCTTGTGACACGTCTTATTTTAAAACACAACCTTCACACATTTCACACGTTTTGCATACTCTGCAACACATGGAGAAGAAGAAAAGGGATGAAATCACTTACAGACCGGACATGGCAGCTCTGTATCTGCAACCCTTCCTCCCTGGCTCTCTTTCTGTCTGTCATTTTCTTCTCTCACCTCCTCCTCCTCCTCCTCTTTCTCCTACACTTTCCTCTCTGTGTGTCTCCTCGGACACACTCGAGTCGTCTTTACCCTCTCGCTCCATGCTGATTGGCCAGCGGTGAAGTGTGTGATTTACTGGCTCCTTCACCTAACAGATGTTTAGGTGGACTTCAACAAAACACACACACACGCACAGCGAGCGGTGGTGTGGAGTTATGTCTGGTAGCCCCGGGGGGTTAAAGGTGATGACAACACACATATACACACACAAATCCAAGCTAGTGTTTACATGTGTGTGTGTGTCAGTTGTGTGTATGTGCCGTGAGGTCAAAGGTTAGGTAAGCTTCAGAGTTGACAAGGCGAGGGGATGTGTTAGGGTCAGGACCTAACATACACACACAGGCCTACACACAAAAAAAGTACACTTTACGAGTCACATGCAACGGTTTAGAGTTAGAGGAAGGAAAGTACAGACATGTAAAACAATAACATATACACGTCATTACGGCGAAGGTGTTGGCAAATAATTGCCTTTTAACTATGGATCAAACGATGTGGCTTTCTCAGGGCTGCCACGATTATTACAAATCAAGGAGACTGAAAGCGACATTTAGATCAGATATTAACTTGCAGGAAAAATTATACTCTTTTCTCTGTTCTTTTGATCAACCAGTGGAGGAATAAACCATGTACAATTTATAAAGTACTGTTCTTTAGTACGATCTAGATTTATTAGTGATTTTTTGGAGTGTTAGTCCTACATCTATATCTCGCTTTGAGGATGAGTCTAAGAGTTTCACAGCATGAGGAATTAAGCTGCTCTTTAGTCTGTTGAGATGGCAGCGGTTACTTCTGTACCTGTTGCCAGAAGTTAGCAGGGTGAAGAGACTGTGTGAGAGTTCGTTGCATCAGAGCTAAAGCAGCACATTTTAAATGAGTTTATTTGATCAGCAGTCTGACAGCAAAATTACAGATCATCAGAAAAATGATGAGTATCAGCCCTGATAATCGACCAGGGATGATTAAGAAGCTGGAAGCAGCAAATGTTTGATGTCTTTGCTCAAAAAATGTCCTAACATATCTGACTTTACATACAAATATTTGCATGCTCAGTGTGATGCACTAAACAAATGCCAGCGCTCTTGAAGAGAGAGAAGGTTGAAATTTTCAAACTTGTCCAATAGAATAAAATCGAAGCGTTCAAGCATAGAGGAAATTAGCTTGTAAACTTGTTGTATAAATGTTGTTGTATAAATGTTTTGACATTAGATGAATAATTTTTCTTTTCAAGCAAAAATGTTTCGGTGGTATTTAGATATCAACTAAACTCTGGGAAATAATAATAGGCATGTTTCTCTATCTTTTTTAACATTTTATTGACATAATTGATAATTAAATCAGAACATTAATCAGTTGGCTGCAGCACTACAAGTAAGCCACAAAACACTCAACAGATGGTGGTGGTAACAAGCGCCCGCAGAAGATTGAAAAGAAGACTGCCAGCTGATGTAAACAAGGACGTAAACAATGAAGGTTTTAAAATAATCAGAACAATCAGCTTTACAAATGTTTTAAGAGGAGGCAAATAGACTTCA
The DNA here is from genome assembly GCA_903131615.1 of Diplodus sargus. Lineage (NCBI taxonomy): Eukaryota > Metazoa > Chordata > Actinopteri > Spariformes > Sparidae > Diplodus > Diplodus sargus. The sequence goes on along the minus strand of CAEMYA010000289.1, from coordinate 1,184,829 downwards.
CACATTTGTTATGCCTGAAGAATAACACAATGCATTCAGATAGTTTGCTTTTGCTCATTTGAAAGTCTTCATTCGCATCTATTATGTCGTCTATCAGTCATCATTTACCAGATTGTTATAGAAAGTTTCAGATTATGTCTCTGCGGTCCTGCACATCACGTCGAGTGGTTAGAGGTCAAAATAGAGTCACAGCTGAGTGTGTGTTTGGCGTGTGACTCACTAAATCAAATCAGAACAAAATGAGGGTAAGGCAACAGTTTCTATTCTAAAGGGGGAGAAAACTACACTCTTAAATATATTACGGTGCATCGTACCCCGACTCAGTGTTTATTTTCTTGGCTGAAACTTTAGACGTGAAGTGGAAAAGATGCCAAAATGGAAAAGACTTTTGCGGAGTTACCAGGTTTCCTTCAGACAGCAGCAATGTGGGATATTGATGGGGGTGTTAACAGCTGGCTGCAGTTCAGCTGACTGACAGAGCACACATGCA
>CAEMYA010000289.1:1171286-1181876 GCA_903131615.1 Diplodus sargus | reverse complement strand
ACTCCCTTAATTAATAACTTTTTTTTTTTTTTAATTATCACTCATTATTTGTTTTAGGCCAATTATTTGTGTTTAGGAGGCAAAAACAAACCAAATAGGAGTCTCAAAATGTCAAGTAACATTCAAGCAACCGCAGGTCAGCTGCACAACATGGCTCAGTTTCCCACATACCTGAGTCAGCTGTAACATTTTAACAGCACATGACGCAATTGAGAGTGTACAAAAGTGAGTTACCAACAGAGCCAGCAGCAAGATTTTTTTAGAAATACTGTAGTCATGTGTCTAAATTCCTCCAGTAGAGCACCACCCACTTAAGAAACTTTTCTCCAGCCACCGGCCTAACTATAAATTAGTATTAAAAATAAATAACTTCATGGCTTTTTTAAATATATAGTTGTTTTCAAAGTTTTCAATACAATTATGCAGTTCTGGTACTAAATCCCTAAATAACTAAAAATATGTTTAAATAGATATTTAGTCATAAATATCCAAATGAGTATGAAAGTACTTATGAGAATGCAGAATCCACCTGACGTCATTTAATCCCACAGATTTCAAGAAATAGACATGACCATGTTGGACTTAATGATATGTCTTTTGTTATCAAGCAGGCAGAAAAGTAAAAATAAGTGAAAGTAATGGCAGATACACACTACAGGATTTTTCAAACCTTCACAGATTAGGAGACCACATACTTGATGATAACAAAAGACAGATCGCACAAGATCTCTCTCTGCTGATCTTATAGTGTGTGGTGTTCTCCGTAGTGCACACCACACACTAACCGATTCTTCAGCAGAGTTATCAGGTTCTTCACGCTCAGTATTACAAATCTCGCGTGTTCAAACGTGACTTCAGTGTAAACAAACATGGCGGACGAACCGGAAAATGCAGTGGTGGTTGTTTTAGGCCTATTACTGGCTAAAAAAAACAAAAGCAAAACAAACGACAATGGAAAAAGTCATGGAGAGGGCAGGAGTGCGGACTGTATGCGTTACAGCACGAGTTGGAGGTGAGTCAAAATTGTCACAAGTATTACAGATAGCTTCGAGAGCAGCGCTGTGCGCTCTGGCCCCGGTACTGCGAGTCACCATGGCAACAGGTAAATAAAAGGCTCAGCTCACGTCTTGATTGGCTGCTGGTCAGGTACACATGACATCACACGCTGTGCGTGCTCGGCTCCGCTCGGAACACCCCACACTACAAGAATCCTAGTCACAAATATTAAACATGTTCATTATTTACGATCTCTCCTTCCGACGCCTTCGGAGCGGATCTGACCGGACAAAATCACTCTTACCATGCCCCACACCACAGGAAAATCAGACATGGTGTCCTTTGCAAACATCAGAAAATCGGGCCTTTGCTATTTTTGATCGTAAGGGGGAAATCGGGACAAAAATCGCCCCGATTATCCTGTAGAGTGCGCCTTTAAAGGACAAATGGTTCACACCAAGCTTCTGCCATTCCATGTGGTAGTACTACAAAGCAAAGTTGAACCTAAACATCAACAATTTGAGGATCACTATCTTTTATACGAATTCAAATGCTATCATCTACCACAGCCACTGCGTCTCTCTGCAGTTAAAATCAAACAGTTCAGTAGAAGACTATGAACCGATCTGACAGGGCTGTGTGAGACAAAAAAGGCTGGAAACCATTGTTTTATGGCTGTGCTGAAAAGCTGAAATGGTGTCTACCACCGCTGCACTTTCGGGCGATTCATGTCAAAATCAACCACAGCTGAGTTCTTCTAAAAAACCAATGATGCCTGACAGGGATTTGCAGCCACTGAAAGGCAAAGCACCATTTTCACTTTCAATGGCACATCATCACTTTGTCAACGGTTGAAGAAAGGCAATGAAATCGAAGGAACACAGTTGCTGTTTCACCAGCCAACTGTGTGTTTGCATAGAAGGGAAGTCCACTCCCTTCCAGTGTAAACAAATAAACACAACAGATTGGAGACGGGCAGGAAGACTGCAAAACAGAGTATGATGGAGGCTGGAGAAAATTTGAACGCAATGTGCAAATTCAACTAAGGACAACTAATGACAATGCTGACAAAAAAATATTTGAATGTCAGTGGTTTGGCTTTGGCAAAGTATTTACGGTTTGGATCAGAACAGACAATTGTCCAGCTGAGGATGCGCTCCAGCAAAAATATGGGCTTCTCATTCGACATGAATATTTTTAAGGGCTATAAAATGCTCTGAAACAATACGCTGGTCATGTTCAGTACAAGTAATTGTCTAAAAATGAACTGTATTTCAGTGTGCAGGGTTTCTAGAGACACATTAAGGCCTCTTTAATAGCTGTTTTGCAATCACAGTGGCCAAAACATGATAGTCACTGTTTTCTAACATTTTCCCTCTAGTTTCTAGGTGTATAACAATAATTACTAATGGTATAATTAGTTTAATTACCATGACCTGGACCCAGGCAAGCAGTTATATAGCAGATATATGGAATAAGTAATTAAAATTATTTAATTGAAGTCATTTAAAGGTCCAGAGTGGATTTAGTGCAGCAATGGAATATAATATTTCTAATTGTGTTCAGTGTATAATCACCTGAAATTAGGAATTGAATGAGCCTTTCAGATCTAGAGAAAGGGTGGGTCTTCTCTCACAGAGTCATGTTGCATCTTCATGTTTCTACAGTAGCCCAGAGTGGAAAAACCAAACACTGACTCCAAAGAGACATTGATGTATTTTGGGGGCCACTGTAGGGAGGTTGCGGTGAGGGGTAGTCAGTGAGCTGTAATCTGGAATCACACCACCAGATGCCACTAAATCCTACACAATGGACCTCAAAGATTTTGCTGAAATTGACACTTGCCTAATTGAACCTTCCTGGATCACCCTGTGGTCCAATAACAGTCGAACAAGCTAGGTACCCTGACAAAACTCAGAAAACGTTCCTGTTTCCTGTTAAGCTTGTAAGTGCTAGGTTTACCTCTACTGAAAAGAAAAACAAGATGGCCAAAATATTTGTGGGGGGCCTCTAGCACGCTAGACTATAGATTTATATAGATGAACTAGATACCAGATGCTAGCCAGCTTATTGGTTGTTGTACAAATTTAAAACCTCCATAGATCAAAAATTCCTAATAGAAAGAGTCATAAGTGACCTTGTTTGCAATTCTTGATGTCCTGTCAACAGTTTTACAGATGTCCCTTTTATATCAGTGATCTATGGGGAAAATGCTTTTTGGGCCGCATGGTAATTCTTTTGCTGCAATACCAAGAGTGGCCACCAGGCCAGACTGGAAGCAAGGCTGAGCGGCATCATCTTGTGCCCTGACCATGTTCCTGTGGAATGGGTTGTATTTATTGCGTTGCCAGAACGAGAGAGCCAGAAAGACAACTTTTGTCAGATGTAAAGAGTGGATGTGGATTGTGGTCAAGCCAGCCGCCTTTTGTTTTAATGTTGTCAAACTAGCAGCAACAACAACTTCACTAAAGACACCTACGTGTGTTTAAACTTAACATAACAATAATTATGTTGATGCCACAACCTTCACCGACATGTCACGTTGTGTACATCTTAGGTCAGCGCGATGTTTAGCCATGTTCAAAAAAAATATCGTCATGGATATCCTTCCATCGCGTCCTGTAGTCCTTGCTGTCGACTTCTTGAAGCTATATTGCCTGACTCCCAGAGAGAATCTAACACACACTTCTGCAGCCGGCTGGAGGGGGCCGGCGTTGTCATGTTTCTTATTGTCAAGCTTGTCCGACCTTGTAACAGTAACTAATGGGGCAAACTGAGGATGGGTCAATTATTAGTTGATGAGCTCCCAAGCTACCTTGAAATGCTTTATGAAGTGTAGCAGTGGTTGCAGCAGAAGCAGCAAATGACAGCATCGCTTTAAGGTGAGCAGCGTGGGAGCCGGCATGCAGCATGAGTGAACATAAAGTAACGACTATGATTAGATGTGTGCATTAGATAAATGCAGCAGTGAGAAGGTATGTCATGTAAGCAAAATGAACTAGCTTCATTCATTTTTTTAAAAGTAAAAAATAACCTTCAATAGTTAATTGTTATGAGTCCTCTCTCATTTTATTTGAGTTAAATCAACATTAAACAAAAAAAAAACAGCAGTGTTAATATCCCTGACACATAAAATTTAACTGCTAATCATTAACATTTTTAGCGGAATCACCCAGTACTGAGCACACTGCACTTCAGTTGTAGAGGTGGATTTGACTTCTTACAGGGATTTCCCCTTTACTTGACGAGTCATTTCTGCACAAAGAAAACCACAGAAGACTTCTGCTGTAGTTGCTTTACAATACAAAGCGACCGTCTTCAGGTCCAATTCAAAAGAATACAAATCTCTCTCAAGCAGAAATGTCAGCCAGTTAAATCAAAAATGTAATTCAGTGGAGTGTTTACATGAAAAATGATAGTCTGTCAAAAAAGCGTTTGATTGAGGCATCAACATGAGGCGTTTTATTCTAGAGGAAATAAAAGCCTCCATGTTACTGTAGCTCTAAATTCACACAGACAGAGACCTGTTTCTCTCCCACCTCCATCTTCCAGCGGCTGAGCCATTCTTCTCTCTGTCTCCTGCTGATGTAGTACGGATCTCCAGCCTGGAAAGTCACTCTGGGGACCGGCCTCCTCCGCAGCCTCCCAGTCTCAACCTGCACATACACACTCACGCGCATGGACGCACACAAGCACGCACAAGCACGCACACACACAAAACGCTTGTCACATGCCTACTCTTAAATCTGCTTGTACAATGAGAGTTGTTTTTCTTTTTCTCTTTTTTAATGTAAAAACCATCAGAAGCAGGGCAGAGGCTGGTTTACTTACCTCTCTGGGGGAGTCACAGTTTCTGTCATCTGGCTCGTCTGCAGGAGGAGAAAAAGGAAACAGGAAATGGGCCATTTGTACAGATTTAACAAGAGCCTTAATGAGGAGGTAAAGTCATGGTTTTCATCACTTTGCCATGACATCCATATCTAAAATGTAAATGCCTTCAAACAGTGCAATCTGGAATTTATTTGACTATTAAAATATCCATTAAACTGACAGGCACTAAAGACTTGACGGTAACTTTTATCATCCTTTAAGCATCAACTTATTGCATATACATGTATGTGTAAGAATTACATGACTTTGTATAAAATCTATACCCTTATTTTTCTCATTTTGCTCTAGTTTCCGACGCCCACGCTTCTTGCGAGGGGAGGGGGAGGGCTCCGGCTCCTCTGGCGGGGTTGGAGGGGCGTTTGCACAGGGGTCAGAGGTCGCCATCTCCTGGGAAACAGACGGAGAACAGTCTAGGTCTGAGAAAACTGCTGCTGGTCCTCGTCTAGACTCATCAAAGGACTGCACAGACATTATAACTATACACACACGTACAGACCTTATACAGACACACACACACACTCACATAAAAAGCATGCATACACACACACACGCAAAGAGCTACATACCTATTAGTCTGCCCCAGCAGAATGTGTCTGCATAGGATCAGTATAATAAACACCTCCAGCTCCCATTAACACACACACAAAAACACACACACGAGAATGGAAGCAGCTTCGATATCGTTAACAGTGCTGATGATTAATGAGCACATGTGGGAAGAGCTACTTGCATTAAATGATGCTAACCCCTCATATGATTAGCTTTAAATTACATATACATCAGAATAAAATCCAAATCTAAAAAAATTCTTGAAATTTCACACTTTTCAAAACATGTACTGTAATTACACGGCAAACATTGAGAGGACAGTACCTAGTTTGTCTAATTGTGCACTCAACCAATCTCCTGTGTATATAATCCTGTCTTTTATTCAATGGCTTATCCATTAGCTCTGCTGCATTAATGATGCTAAACTCTGTGTCCCCTCTAAAATGCCAGCAGGATTTTTATGTGTGTGTGTCGCTAACAGGCGGATGGATTTTATAGATTTGTACTTAGAAAATGGAGACCAGGGGTGAATGTCAAGCTCAAAGGCTACGCTAACGCTAGCTAGGGCTAACAAGCCCACAAAGGCTGTAATGAGCAGGTGAGAAGGCCTGTAAAAGGCTGAGAACACAAAAGGTGACTAAAAGGGCCTCAGGGCAAATTTAACTACACCAGCACGCTCAAACAGGAACAAGGCTTTAAAACATAGGTGGATTTTTGGAGGCTCAAAGGCTTTATGCACCCAAATGATCTATCCTCAAAAAAATATATTTTGCATTAATGTGCACCTTCCTGTTTTTAAACTGATTGCAAAAAGCTATGTGTGTGAACTGTACGAGGCCATTTATTTCCCACTCATCAACATGTTTTTTGTTTAACAATCACGCTCTGAAAGGCAGCAGGATTATGATGTCTCCAGTCTCAATATAGACGACAGTACAGCCATTCAGCTCTAAATTTTAATTTTGTGTTTTTTGTTGACAATAATACACTTTATTGGAGAGTTGTCAACAGATAGTAAGACAAATAAATCTCCAACAACTCATTAAAAGTGTGTTTTCACTGTGTAAAAATGATTTAGTCATTTTTATTTTAAAATTATTAGCGACATGTTTAACTGAAATTGGGACAAAACACTTGGAAATGTACTGTTCACACAAAAGTGAAGTGACTGAAAAGATAACAGCGACATTTCTGTTTATGACATTTCAAACACTCTGTATATCAATAAATTGCAGGAAGCATAAAAGACAAAAACACATTCATGCTAAATAACTCAAAGCAGTCAACTACACTTGAGTCAAGTGGTTGACATCAGCATAAAACTTGCTAGATAAAAATAAACAGGGTGTTCTGTTAAAAATTAGCTCACATGTATATTAAAACTGTGCGCAAAACAATCAAAATCATGACAAGACAAAAGTAATAAGCTTCTTTAAAATTAAAAAAAAATGAGTGCACAAGCATCTATCCTGCGCACACGTGCCCTTGATGTGAACACATGGCCTTAGCATTTATTGTACTATAAACCCAAACTGAAGTTAAAGCTGCATTAAGCAATTTTTAACATTAGGAGGCAAAATAATCTTTAATTCAGCTCCTACATCTAACTTTTAAGCAAACAACTGACTACTTACACATTCAGCAGAAACAGAGGAATCTGGACTTGCAGTCATCTTTTTGGTCACATGTCGCATGTAAATCCAATTCAGCCCTGGTTTGGTCCAACAAATCCTGAGAAAAATATCTGGATGTCTTTGGATTACTAAATGTTTCGACGTTCTTCAGCCACTTCGCCTCTCCGCCATTTTGCGCTCAACAGGAAGTGTACAATCGGCTTATGCGAGCTGGTTGTACACATCCTTTTTTTCAGAGCTTTGGTTGGGTTTCGTTTAGGCCGGTGAACCAAAACTATGACCTCAATGCGGCTGCAGACTACAAAGTCGACTCACAGAGATTCAATATGACTATATTGCTTAATGCAGCTTTAAAGTAGTATTGCATGAATCTGAAGACATCTTCAAGCGTGACTACCGTTACCTGTAGTCATATTAAGGATTAAACTCACAGACACAGACAGAACCTCCTACATGTAAACTAGTGGTTTTTGTTGTCTTTCATCTTTTCAAAACCACTCCTTGCTGACCTGCACTTCCTCTTCTCTCAGCATCTAGCCTTGATCTTGACAGACAGACATTGTGGAAAGTACCTGACTTCACTGACTCTAACTTAAGCTGTGTGTTGCACAATATAGCAATCTAACCAAAGGCAGTTTTTAGGGTTGGATGAAACTCTGACGATACCCGAGGGGAGGCTGAAGAGAGAACAGGATGCAGCAAACAATAAAACAATAGTGCACCCAAAATAATAAAATAAGCAGTCACACTGTGCTAATATTGCAAATCAACGATGACAGGCCAAAATGTACTGTAGCTGTTTCCAATATCAGTGTGACAGATGGAGGTATGTGCAGAAATATGTGCACAGCAGGCACTTATTATTAGCAGTACACATCACAGTGGCTGTGAATCTCGTCCAGATTATGTTTTGGACGTGACATGATTTGGAGAACGGCCCAAACTCTCTCAGATTTCTGCCCTATAGCAGCCTCTAGAAGGAATAACTTCGGCAGCCATTGTGCTCTTAATCTTCAAGCTCAATACTTCCTATCTGTTTTTATTCTATTCTAGCTATTGTTTTTAGTTTTGCTGGCTAACAGTTGTCATTATTAGAGATAGCTATTGTGGCTATGTCGGACAAAATAGCTATCTCTAGTTGTTGGATTAACTGAGTTTTCAAACAATCTAACAAAGTTGGTAAGGTTGTCGTCGCAAACCTTACAGTAGCTATGAATCACAAATAAGTTGATCCCTTTACATTTGCTTAAACATTTTTATCTCAAATTATTATTATTCATTTATCATTGTCTTCTGTTAACTTGTGTAGTCTACTGAGGTATGATTACTTTCAAAAAGTGAAAGACAGAAGTGGGACAAATGGAGCAAATTCACGCACTCAGTTGATTTTTACTTGAACAGCACCAAACCTTCAGTTTATTAGGAACACCTAGCTGACATTATATGCAATCTAATGCAATAGTTATACATGAAGTCCTATCAGATCCTTCTTTCACGTTAGTTTCTCTTGAAAACTTTTCATACAGGTGTGGATTCAACTTTATGGTCATTTAGAGGCTACAGTTTGTGATGATGTTTAACTTTTAAGTGTTAAACTGATGGGGCTGCAACTAACAATCATTTCAATGATCTATTTATCCCTGGGTTCATAAAATGCCAGACAATCGTTAGTGCTTTCAGTAATAACTACAGCTCAAGGTACGGCCTTCAACATTCATCTTTTGTCCGACCGACAGTCCAAAACCAAAGACATTCAGTTTACTATCATGTATGACTAAGAAAAAGGAAAATCTCACATTTAGTGAGCCTGAACCATCAAATGTTGGGCATTTTTTGTCATAATAGTTGCAGGCTATTTCCCATTTATATGAAAGATGTTTGAAACACCTCTTTTTATAATTCAATTCACAACAAGAACACTAAAATATTGATCTCTGCTGACACTTAGAAAGCCAGTTTATGAAAGAGAATAGGTTTGACAGATTTTCTCCATCGTATAACCCACAAGATCAAATGTTATTCAACTACTCTTGTAGTAGATTTCCCAGTTAAATGACTGTGAACATTTTGATTAACCTAATAAGACCCAATAGACCTATCATAAATGCATTCTAAAGAACCTGTGGTAATGTTTGGAAATACCTCCTAAAATATGATGATTTTCTGAAAACCTGACAGAACTGACAACCTTAACCCTCTGGAGCAGATTCTAAATGAAAAAAAACCTTTCAGAGTTTAAGATTACTACCCTTGCTCGAATGTTCATTAACAAATCACAACATATTCCTTCAGTCACGCGTCTTGAAGGTGACAACATCATTCAAAACACATTCACGTCACTTCAGGTTTAAAAGTGAGAAACATTGCTCGCATCGCAATCTGTCTTAAAGGTAAATACATGCAAACATTGTATCTAGTCTTAATGGGTTAAGGAAACGATTTATTAAAGGTTATTATACTGTTTACAGTATTTAGACTTCCACAAAAACCTGAGTTTATATGATTTGCAAGAGAAGTTCATCAGTGTGATTGTTAACACTATAGAGGACATATAAGTTAATCAATACAGGACCTTGACTTTGTTGTAACATAAAGACTTTTTCACTTTTGGCCATCATAAGTTTATTTTGTATTTTTTATTAACCAGCCGTAAGTCATGACACTTTTAACCACGCACAAGTTGTTCACAATACCTCTGTGACCTTTGTGGTTTCAGTGCAAAACGGAAACACTGAAAGAAACCTTAATAAACCGCATAGATGCCAACATCAAATGGTTATCAAGTCACCCTTAGTCCAAGTAAGACTTTGGGTTTTACATGACGCTTGCAGTAATTATAGTTTTTCCTTCCTCTGGATAATATCTAGTTATTAGTGTGCATGAAAAGTTTCATTATTCATACCGGTTGACATCACATCTGACTGTGGCTGTGAGGGGATTTTCATGTAAAAGCACAACACAAATGTTGGGAAACGTACCAATATATCTCTTAGGTCTTACTGTAATTTAAAATACTCGAAAGATTCAAGCAAAAGCCACACACACATGCATCAGCTGCATCGCACATGGGAGAGGAAAGAAGAAAGAGGAAGCGATCCACACCCTTGCCAACTTATAGCCTCTCGAGCATGCAAAAAACCCCTGAAGACTAGCAGGAAAAAATAAGAGAGAAAATCAGTGTAAAAGTACAAGACCAAAGATAGAGGCCTGAAATATTTAAGGCTCATTTGGTTAATCCACTTATCCATGACACTATCATCTCTAGTGTGTGTGTTCAGAGCAGTGTACTTTTGTAAATGTGTGTATGTGGTTGCTTGTAATGGAGGTGAACGAGTGAGTGAAGTAGACAGAGGAGAGAAAGAGAGGCTCCGTCCCTCTCTGCTCTCTATAGTTAGTGTCGCTGACAGCTCCACCCTGAGCTCCACACAATGGCTCTATTCCTGGAGACACTGTGTGTGTGTGTGTGTGTGTGTGTGTGTGTGTGTGTGTGTGTGTGTGTGTGTGTGTGTGTGTGTGTGTG
>CAEMYA010000289.1:1144994-1169611 GCA_903131615.1 Diplodus sargus | reverse complement strand
GTTCCCAACTGTCTCAGCAGAAGCAGTCACTGACCAAACTCCAAAACACAACTGACCTGGAAACATTTGCAAACTTTACAACATTTGCTCATAAACATGCATATTTTCATGGAACATCCAGCATATTACACCTTCTATACATTATAGTCCCTTTTAGTTTGTATACTATGTCCCGTGATCAGTGCTGGTTGTTTAAATGGACAGTTCATTCTAAAATGAAACTGCTCACAACAAAGTCTGTGGATTGTGTTGAGTAACTGGATCATGATTTCTGGAAAGAGACCTTAGTGTTGAGGTTTTCAAGTGTTTTATTTTGGCCAGTGACAATATATTTGAGAGAAGACTCACCTCCCTCAAGAACTCTGCAACTTAAACAAAACAATCTAGGTAAGAGGAAATAAGGTGAAATGTGAAGTAAACCCTTTAAAAAGATTTGTGATGAGTACTCAATCATTGCCCTCACTATAGGCATTGTGCAACGTCAACTCGATGAGCTATCTTTCTTTCTATTGTGCTATTTTACTTTGTTCTACAAATGAATTGGTGTTACATCTAGTTGGATTTGTTTTGTTTTTTCATTATTTTCTGTCAAGGTGAAGGACTGAAAGACTCGATCACAATAAATAGGTACATAAATCCAGAGCTGTGTGTCCGTGGTGATCTCATTTGCTTTAAAGTCGGGCTCATAATGAGACTTATTAAAGCAAAACTAATTTAAAGGAGCCCTATTATGCTTTTTTGTTTGTTTCTTCTTCTCTAGTGTTTATATATGTTTTTATGCATGTAAAAGATCTTGCCTTGTGACTTCATGACATCATATTACATCACAGAGTCATATATTTGCATAATTTATGCCTAGTGGTTAGTTTGGCACCTAAGAATTGATCTAGCAAAGCTGCTCTGTTGTTTTTAGCAGTGCAGAGTGCTGGAATTTTAGAATCAATCAAAAAAAAAGCACTGTAAAACATTTTTTTAATCTATTTTTTACTCAGTTTTCTTCCAAAGCTATGGCCATCATCCATAAGAGTTACGGTAACATTTTGTTCACTAGAGTAATTGCAGAGACCTCAGGATGAGGCAACATCACCAAAAATAGGTTTGATGGTTGAAATCAAGCCAGTAATTTTGCCAGATTAGCTCCCACATTACTAATTACCCCTCACTGCGCAGGAAAACCATGACGGTGCAAAACTACAGCAAGTATGGTAGGTCACAGTTGAACCAGGAACTTTGCTGTTCACTTTGGAACTTTGCTGTTGCTGAGTTTGTTTTCTCTCCTAAATACTTCTGCCTAACTGACTTATCTTTGACACTGTTGCCACATTCTGAGATCTTACTTTGTGGCGTGAAAAAACGAGGTAGAATGTTTATTTTAATTTCAACTGTAAGCAAACTGGCAACAACATGGAAAATGTGGTGGATGAAGGAAATTAAGCGAGCATTTCATGTTGAGGAAGAGGATATGCATTGACTGTGGGAATCTCTTTTCTTAAACACATTGATTGGGAAAAATCTTACATGTAAAAGCAGAAGAAAAGCAACAGAGGAAGCGGCTGTGAAGAGGCTTTGTCACATTATCTGTCAAACACACTCAAATGTGACATTTAATTAAAGCGGTATGTCTAGTGCTGTGTGTTTTATGACAAAGAGCTGAGCTAACAGCGTGTTGCCACTCAGCAGCTAGCAGGTGTGAATGCATAAATGTGAGGCAAAGTGTTCCTGGAAGCAGTGCATGCATGTTTAACATATCTTTTCAGACCAAGACAGGGGGACGTTGTATAGGTGAATGGATAATCAATCACTCGGCTGCAGTGTGGAGTATAAAAGGCTGACGACAGCCTGTAATTACAGTACTCACAGGAAGCAGCTGTTTGCGTTTCCTGCCAGGACGACCCACTCTGCGCTTGGTGCGGGGGCTCGCTGGCGTCCCCTCCTCTGGACCGTCCTGGTCTGCTCCATCTTCACTCTGGCCAATTATAGAGAGGAAACATCAAACACTGAGCCAATCCAACAACTGTATGAAGTTATAATTGATGTCAGGAGTGAGGTCGCATTAAAGCAACAGATATTCAAGGCGGTGTGGTTAGGAAACACTGCAGGGCAAAGACTGGAAATCAGGATTGACTGCCTAGCACACTCTCGACAACTGACATTTGCAGTTTTAAGAAAAGTGAAATTTTACACAGTTTTTTTAAAAACGTTTTCAGAAGAAGACAAAAAGCTAAACTGATGATCGATTTCAAAACAAACAACTTTAAAACCAAATGTCTCAAAAGCCTGGCCAAGTTTTGATTGAACAAAGCAGTTCTCAAACTAAAATGGACGAAATATGAAAGACAAAACCAGTATATTATATGTTTGCAGACATCAAATCCAGCTGTGTTTAGTCAAGCAAACAGAACGCATGTTGTGGTGCTTCTAAGCCTGCTGTGGATACACAGCTCAAAAAACCCCATAAGATGAACAGTAACACTTTGAATTTAGATCATCATTCAAGGTCTTTTAGAAACCTTGATGAAATACTGCAATATATTTATGCCCTGCCTCATATTGAGGCCGTTAGTGAAGCTTTGAACCTAAATGAATTCGTTTCAGCAGTTGGTTCCTCTACTCAGATCACAGCAGAGACAAAGTGCAACGGTACAGCAGAGCTGTAGAACAGAAGCAGTGCAATTGTACAGTGATATATAGAATCAAAAATAGCCTGGAGCACCTGTGTGTCAGCTAGAGCGCCACGGGTCAAAAGCAAACACCTTCAAAAGGCTTCTAACCAGAAGAAATCCTGATGAGATCTCATTCTGCCTTCACCTTTACATCATGACAAACTGAGGAAGCTGTTTTTATTATGTTCTTAATCTCAGTGTTGTGACTTGATATCCTCCCCAAACCCCAAAATAAAAATGAGAAGAAAAGCATGCTACAATTCAAATCCTTAATTTTCCTGTCAGCAGATTTACACTGAACCAATCTAACGGCTGCCCATGATGTTGTATATGTCACACTCAGGTTGGATACATACTCAGTTGTCAGGATGTTTTCTTTCCAAATACCAATTAACTAAGTTCCTCGGCACAGGGTATCTGATACCAGTACAGATCTGATACCTTGTAAATGGTGATGAATAAAGCTCAATGTACGTACAAAGAAACTGTTTTTAAAGTGAAACCGTCACAACTGGCTGAAACCTGATCCACTTCATGGAGCAGTTCATCCAACAATTAATATTCAGTACTCACGTTGTAGCATTCTCCTAAACACCTAAAGTAGATGAGGACTTGTTTATAATGTTCAAAAACACAACTGAAAAAAAATGGCTCCATATCACAGTGATTGGTTGGCCAATGTTGTCGGCTGATACTATCCTGCGACAAATAGATAGGCATATATTTTGCCTGATATGAAAACTTTTTTTTACAGAATCTAACGCTTGGGGTAATGTAGGATGATTGCATTTATTTCAGTGAAGTTTATTGTGTAGCTGATCTGATAAAGTTTACTGTTAAAACATCCTGCCACCATTACATACGTACCTTTGTCCCAAGCGTTTCTTAACCACATTTGGGGGATCATTGCAAAAATTGTGTGTTTATGAACTGTATGTATTCTTTGACTATGGGAAAATCAGCAAATATATCAATATCAGAATTTCTTTATACCCTACTATCAGTATATGCCCAAAAAAAATCCAGTATCAGTCAGCTCAACTCCATATAGCTCATCCAGCTTAATTCATCTCTCCGGAAGCCCTCAGAGCCCATACTGATTTGAGAAGTCAATATTTACACCCTCGTCATTTTGGCTAAAAAAAGGGTGCAAATAACATCTTCTCAAATCAACGCTGGACGAGCTGCATGGAGGCATTTTACGTTTCGTAATTTCTAAGTTATTGTTTTTTTCCAAATCTGAAAACAAGTCCCCATCTACTTCAGCTGTTTAGGAGAACCCAGCAGCACTGTTTTGCCATGAAGCTCCAGAAATGTTTGGTAGACTACATAACTGCTCCTGACTTTCTATCTGCATGTGGGTGTGTAGATAATGACTGAATTTTAACTTTTGAGAGAACTTTCCCTTTAATAAGGTCAGTATCTCTTTTTAAAAGTTTTAAAAACTCAACTCAATCTCATTTTATTGACACCATGATAATTCAAGGAAGGAGTATTTATTTAGACATAGTAACTTTAGAATAGACCCCGCCCCCCCAACATACCTCAGTCACTGTCACTGTTTGTTTGTCTCTCTTACTGTCAATACCCTCAAATATTCTCAGGTTCTGACCAAACTTAAGTCTGGTCATGAATTTCCATTTTTACATCAGCTCTGGGCTCTGACTGACTTGCTGAGAGGTCTGTGCAAACATTTCATCGGGCCCATGGGACCATGTGAAAAAGGCCAAATAAAATAAGCAACACCTGCTGCATCTTTAGATAAACACTCAAACCTTGAATGTGGTTTCATTGCGTGTGGTGCCTGTTGCTTTAAGAGTATCATATTTTACCAAGGAGGTAGTAATTTGTCAGCTGCAATGATTTTCATCATTGACCTTTTTATTCATATTTGAGTTCTCTCTATGTGCATCGCTGCCTCAGGCAGAAATTAAATAAATGTCACTACTACAAGGGAAAACCATTAGACTCTTGTAGTGCTGGAGTGAACAAGGTGCTAACGTACCAGTTAGGAGGAATAATGTTTTAGAGGTTTGCTCAACTTGTTCAAAGCTGGGTTGAGATAACAGAGGCAAGTCATCTGTGCAGGATGAAAACAAATGGGAGGTGGCACATCGGTTGACTGGGAGTGTTAACTACGTTCTAAATACACTGGAATTCTTTTTTTGGGTCACTGTGATTTTGAAGTAATTGCTGTTGAGTCAGGGTTAGGGTTATTTTTTATGGACAGAGCCCTCTGAGGTTTGAGGGTCACTGGATATTGAACATGCCTCAGACAATGGCTTTCAAGCTAAAACTAAAACAAACAGCGAAACAATAAAAAATAAACTAAACTAACTGGAACGAAACTAAACTGAAATAAAAAATCAGAAACAAAACTACAGCAACAGCTGTGTGTGCTGCCTGCTGTCAGCCTTGTGTTTCCAATAATGTCTTCCTCTCTCTCCTTGGTGGACCGTCTGTTAGGGTGACAGTGGAGTGGTTGCTAAGGTGCAGAAACTGCTTAGCAACTGTCTCCGGCGGGGCCGCCGTGCTGACTAAACATTCTGATGTCACTTCCCTGACGATAAGCATAGCAACCAGCTAGAACGGGTAATGGCCCAGTGCCTGTCTGCCTGCTGCGCTCCTGTCCGTCTGTGTCACGACGCACACTCACAGACATATACACACCTTTTAATGGTACAAGTGTACAAAAGTGAAAAAAGGGGTATAATTATGTCCCGATACAACCGAAATAAACATGTTTTTCTAATGCACTTTTGAGATGTTTGGCATTTTTGCTTCCATAACATGTCTTCTTTCAGACTAAGATGCCAAAAATGGTCTTTAATGTGTTGATTTTAGTTCAGATTCCTGTTAAATATATGACACTTACTGGGGAAGTTTCCTGGTTAAAATGTTGTGAAATCATGCATTACCTATCTTAAAGATCCAGTGTGTAGAAACCTAGCATCTCACCCTCACACAAAAGTCCCTCTCTAGAGCCAGTGTTTGTTTTGTCCGCTCTGGGCTACTGTAGAAACATGGCTTTGCAACATGGTGGACTCCACGATGACTCACTCCCTCTGTAGATTTAAACCCTTATTCTAAGAATGCATTGAAACTCTGCCCATAAATCTGACACACTGGACCAGTAAGGCTGTTTTCTCAAAGTTTCTCAAAGTCTCAAAGATTTTTCTCTGAGCCAGAGATCTCCACTTCAGTAGCACCAAACTTTTTTTTTCTTCCATTATTTTTGAATATACAGTCCATTCTCAAGGTTTTTAAAGAGGGGTTTGATCTTTTATCATTCACAAGGCAATTTATATAACATTTTATTATCCAAAACATGGCAACATTATTTTAAGACTGTTGACAGTACTGTGATAAAAAGAGGTATCCAAAGTTTGTTCTGTGAAACCTTTTATTCTAAAACCTTGATTCCACTGAGCACGTGTCAGAAGTGGAGCATCCTGCCTCATATTGTTTAACTGCTAAGATCATCTTTATTTCGTCATTTTCCCTCGACTTTTGTGCCTCTGCCACAGGTGTGCAGGCTATGTAGTAAAATCATTTTTGTCTATTTTAAGTGTGCTATTGTTAGTATTTTTGACTCATGTTGTGCTGTAGAGAAGTCTGCACAGGGTGTTTTATTTTTTGATTTTGACCGGATGCACTATATCATTCCTGTGTCTGACTGCTGAATCTGGAACACTGCTGAAATGTGCCTTGGCGCAGCTGGTGGAAATACAAGCATGAAACGGCTGCAATCAGCTCTTGCTGTGTTGGAGTAGTGTCGCGGCCATAACACAACTTTAACGTGCCGTGTGGAATCTGGCGTAATACCACCTTTACACCAAAGTCAGCGTGTATATGCAAAATTTTAAATGTGGGTAAACCCACCAGAAATAGGTGATTGACTCCCTTCCCTCATATACCTTATCACACTGCATTCAGAAAACTTGTTCAAAAAAAGCCAATAACATTGTAAAGATATGTCGTTTTTGTCCAGAGTGCATGGTGGAACCAGGTAAGGAGTGAGGCGCCTTGCTTCTTTTTCATCTTTGTCTAGAGTTGCACCTGTGCAGTACCAATCGGGCAGTCTGCAACGTAGGGTAGCCACACTGAAGCAATATCAACTTTAACAGTCATAGCATGGCGACTGACTAGGGGGGGATATTAGCGTGACCACCTGGGTGTTGTGTCTCCATTGCAGCCAATCAGAGCCAGAGATGATAAACACCAGTGATCACTGCAGAGTCATTTGAATTGGGAGTGCCGATTGTACCTATTTACACTACGCAAAAAGCCAGATGTTAGTGTTTCTTTTGTCCAGTGTAAAAAGAGGAATCATATATTGACATAATGAAACAAGAACCTGGTTTAATCACCTGGAGATATTTCATGGTGACATCTATTAGTTAATAGTTTTACCCTATTCACCTGTAGTGCCAAACCAAATGTCAAACATTAACAGACAGAGCTTGAAAATCACTCAACCAAATCCCTTCAAAGGATAAGTCAACACGCACAAACACACTACACACACACGCACACACGCACACACACACACACACACACACACACACACACACTGTCCATATATCTTTGGTCTATTTCTGTCTCCCGGCAGGTTATTTTAGGCCACCGCAGTTGCTAAGCTACCAGACTGCAAACCAGGCGGGCAGAGGAGGATCCCATCGGCAGCAGACAGCCTGTCCTCTTTCTTTCTACCCCATTCCCTCGTCCTCCGCTCTGCCTCTCTCCTCGTTTCCTGTATCTCCCTCCTCTTCTGCCTTCACTTTGAATGTACTACTCAACCAATCATTGGTTAATAAAGCTGCCAACAGAACAAATACTAGATGTTATCTATTTGTTAGCCTCAGTACAGATTTACAGCATTTAAACATCATTGGAACAGCACATTTCTCCAATCCTATCATTAACATAATCAATAATTACACAGTTAGGTATGTGTATTTGCAATAACACACTGCAATGGACTGAGAATACACAACAATGGACCAATCCTGGGCACTGTTCTTCAAGAGTTACTGTTATAATACTGTTTGTGGTGACAGCTACGTCTTTGCTGGTTTTAGATATGGAATAGACAATCCCATCCACTCAGTCAGAACACAGAGTAATGCTATTAAGTCCCCTAAGAACATCTTTTTACCATCTTCAGTGTGTCCTTGAAGTTTGAAGTACATGCTGTCTACATAGACACTTGGCAACCGAAGCATTCAGGCCTGATATGCTTGAAACACAGAGCTTGTCATGTGGGCTAACTCCAAAATCATACTGTCTTTTACATACTGATAGGTGAGATAGGAATCCTGAGCTATTGTAATAAGGGAATTTCACTGTGTAGGGATCAATAAAATCTTATTATATCTTATATTAAAGTTTAATACATTTTGAGTGTACAATTTAGTGAAACGCAGTCTATCATCTTTAAAGAGAACCTGTACAATCAATTGGTTTTTGACAACTTATGCTCAAACAGCAATCAAGAGGGCCGTTTCGATGGAGCTACAAGAATGCTTTGATGTCAGGTGTTTTGGCCCACCTTGAAGTGTTGCCATTCAGATCAGGAATAAAGACTTTTGCCTTTAGATTTGGTCAAACGCGCTAGATTGTTTCAACCGCACTTAAGCCTCAGGACTCAGGAGATGGGATAATCGTCTACATGATCAGAATAATGACCAAGGTATATTGTAAATTTGGGCATTTTACAATCAAAGAATGAGAGGAAAGATGACCAAAGTTGTCATAGACTGTGCTTAGCTGCTACAATTGGTGTGTTGAGGGAAGACGGCAGTGCTTACGACAATGATGGAATTGTATTGTCTCAAATATGGATCAGGAAGGTTTTGAGCTTGTGAAGTAATATTCATAAACAATTTTACATTTAATAGGTGCAATATGTAAGAAAATCATACTTCAAAGAAATAGGGGGCAGCATATCAACAGAGTAACCACTGCAGTAACTGCTGCTAACTGTAGCTACTATTAGCTAGTGAGCTTAGTTAGCAGTGCAGGACGTAGGGGGACCCAACGGGAAATGTTGGCAGGGTGCAGCACCATAATATAATAGCATTACCTCATCATTTTAGTTATTGATTGTTTTAATCCACAATTTACACATTTATTAATGAGACATGTTTTGCTGATTTTCGGGTAGATCATTTTATTTTGGGTTACTATTGGTCTTAAAAAACACATCAGTTTTCTTATAATGTCCAGCGCTGCAGCCCTGTATTCCCCCTCTGCATTTCATGCAGAGTTTAATTCATGTTACATTTAGTCATGTGGCTGACTTCCTTCCTCACTCTATGACAATGTTTTTCCGGAGGTTATAGCAACAGATTAACAAATAAAATTGCAGATTTTCTCTTACTTTGAACACACAAACCCAATTCAGCAGAATTTATAACAAAGTTCTCATCATTTTAAGATATTCTAATGTGGAATATGTTACACACTGAATTAAACAACAATCTTAAAACTGAATCTTAATTTATTTCTTTATCTTTAAACTTTATCTTCACATTCAGTTAATGTGTGCTGTTATTTGAGCCCACAGAAATGTCTCTCTATTTTCAACATTTGAGTTGTAGCGTCTGTCATGCGAAATCAATTCTAACTGGAATCCATCAAATCTCACACCTCTATTTTCTATCTCTTACAGTGCCTTGCCATGTCTTCCCCTCTGTCCTCAAGCTCTGGGACTCACTTGAGTTTCTCACCAGGCTTTTTTTCCCTTAACTCTTTCACTGAGTTAAGCCTTAGGAAGTTAAAAAGAACAACAAACTATAGTAAAAAGAAACCTTTATAAGGGAAACTTTGTACTTGTTGGCTCTCTGCCAGTCTGTGAATGTGGAAGTAAGTGAGTAAGACGGCTCTTTATTTAGCAGCACTACAGAATGAACTTCAAACTTCTCACAGATTTACGAGGGTTGCCCTGGGCTCTGGGGGCGCAAATGAAAGGAGCCATTTTTCACCTTGTGTATGTCTGACTGTGTGTTTATGTGTGCGTTAGTGTGTGTGCTCGCCTAGGTTAAAAAAACTGCTCGAGACTCGAAACCTTGTGCTCCTTTCACCTGCATGTGGTTGGGTGAGTGTGTGGAATGCAGAAAGGCCTAAAGTGAACGTAAATAAATAACTCTAAGTTTAATTATTGCATACACACACGGTCTTACTTGCCAGATTTTCAGTGTGTGTTGGCTAAAAAAAGCTCTCAACTGCAAGCTTAGGAGCCAAAGTAGTAGTGGTAATGATAGCTGTAGTAAAAGTGGTTGTAATAATATCTGTGGCTGCAAAAATAACAGTTGTAGTAATGTAATGTTATAATAATAGAAGCAGCGATAATATCAGTAATGGGAGCAAGAGTCGTTAGAGTAGAGGTAGCTGAGATAGTAGTACAAGTGGCGGAAAAATGTGTGTATTTATTCATGTGCTTGACTTAAATATAATATTTCAGTGATAGTAATAGTGAAAATAAGGTATATCACACTGATGTACGCTGTTTACATTTACTATTGTTTTCTGCTACTAATTACACCACTATATCACTCTTGTGACTTCGTTCATGTATAGTTTATATCCTTATTTTTACATTCTCTACTTATCTGTAGACACACTTGTGTGCTTGTGTACACACCTCTGGGGATCAATAAAAACATATCTTACTTTATCTTATCTTTATTGGTATTTCCATTTCCGCTTACAACACTATTTACAGACGTATTATGTATGTTTTATGTGTGAACATTTATTTAATGGCTGCAGTTATTGCAATGAAAACAAATGATGTAGTGCAATAAAGTAGCTGAACAGCTGAACAGTAATTCGTTTGAGACACCTGCGTGTGCTGTACAGCACTGAAATACTGCTGATATGTTAATGCATCAGTAACAAAAGGAACCAACCATTTTGACACCCTTGGTAAATACTGTATTTACAGACTTAAAAGAGTGCAACTGGAATAGGTATTACCATTTTCACCGTTTATTTATCATTACATATCACTGAATTAATTGATTTGCACTTCTGTGTTGTGCTCGAAGATTGTTGTTTGCATTGGCAGACTCCATTTCAAAGCTGACGTAAGCTGCTGTTGTGCTCTGTTAGCAGAGCTGAGAGAAGCGCACTGAGATGAGGCACTCGGGAAAGTGCATAGAGTCACATCCTTTGGACTGTTGTGGAAAATCCGACCCAAGTCCTTCACAAAGAAATCCACAGTCCAGCAGCATTAAACAGTTTAAACAAATCATCCACAGGCCAAGAAAGACGGGGAAGGTCTCATTTTTCACAACCCTTCATTCTTCACTGCAATAAAACAGCATAAAAATGTTTTAAAAAGATTAGGAGATTTTAAAATTAGTAAATGTATTTCTGACCTGCTCCAGTTGGAAGCAGGTGAATTACTGCAAATTGGCGCTTTACAAATAAATTTAATTGACTTCTATTTCTTTAGAGATTAATTATTGGATTTCAAAATCCAAAAATCTATTTTGAAAAGGCTTTTAAGTTTTACTTTTTACTTTGACTTATTTTAGATAGATATATTCTATATATTCTATTCTATCTATATCTATACTCAATATGTACAGCAGATACATGCAATACATGCAGTTGAAACATCGTCATAAATGCACATCCACATATCTAGATCCCCACATATAATTTAGTAATGAGTTATTTGTTGCCCGACTTAACATTTATTGTTCATTTACAGCACGGTTTTGCACACTTCTGACTCCATACTTTACATCTTAAAACTTCTGCAGCGCAACAAAGATCTGAATCACAGGACTCTTATGTTTGGTAGAGTATTATATCCATGAGTTTCCTGGGGAGGTTACTGAGATGATACTTCCGGTGATCAGAAGATTGGGTGTAAGCAACAAAGTTACACAATAACTTACACAGTGGGGTCAGATTCAAGGCTTTAGAAGCATTACCTAAGTGGGCTAAGCAACAATAACAGTGTTATTATTCCCTCGATAAAGTCACTAACTTAGATCATCATGAATGAAACCCTCTAAGAGAGAGGATTAGCATCCTGTTACCATGGAAAGCGTTGTTTCCGGTTAAGTGACAGAACACACAGGAAGTCATGTGTGCGACAGTAGATGTATAACCAGCAGCAGTAGTGCTACATTACTTCAAAATAAATTCATTTTGAGTTTGCAAAACTTACAAACAAAAGAGAATAATCCATCTCTCTTACCACGTCATTGGCGGTGTCATTCTGAGGTGTCTGAGGCGGTTCGGCGGCAGCAGGACTGTTGGACGGCATGGCAGGAAGCGGCTCGGTGAAACCAGGTTTAGAGAGTAAAAAATGGAGCAAATCAAAACATGGGAAAGGCCCTCAGAAGCACCAGTGCAGCTTCATTCAATCTGTCTGTCGGTCCGTCTGTTCCGACGATCACTTGCTCGCTCAGTCCTGACCCCTCTCCTGGGAGAAGAAAGACAAAGCAACCACACACAGAGTCAGACATGAGTGGATTTACAGTACAAGGAAATTTGTCACTTCTGAGTAAGAAATCATCCGCAGTGAGTGGCTGACATCTTCCTATCTCTTCCTTCCTCTCTTCGCCCCAAGGTCAAGGCTCTACAACAGGTATGTGTATTTATGACGTGTACTGTACATGATTGATGAGTCCCCACAAATATCACATTTCAGAGTAGTAACAGGTTAAAACACGTTAACACAGATTTATGCACAAACACACAGACACACAGGTCACTGCAGGTATGTTTTTCACTGCCAGTATCTACCAACATCAACCGTTTTATAATGTATTCATTTCTTATGTTATCATTTATTGAAAAAAATAAAAATAAAAAATAAAATAAAAAAATAAAAATTAATATATATATATATATGAATACATAAATTGTTTGTGAGGTTAAATCAACGATGATATAAACAGAAGAAAAGCAGCAAATCTGAGAATTTAAGAAGTCGTATCAAGCAAATACATTTGATACATTTTACGTCACTCCAATTTGACACTTTTCATGACTCCTAGCAACCAAGCACAGACATCATTGGTAGAGCTAGTGCGGGGAAAAATGGACGGCAGCTGTAACGGAGGAGCTCAGTGGAGAGTCGGCCATGTGTGACCTTCTAAGTACTGGGGCTCATCTCGGCTCTCTTCTGTCTCATCATCCTCATTACCATTAATTTATTGTATGGAAGTCAGTAAGTGAGGAAAGTACTGAGCAAGCACAGGAGAAAGTCAATCTGTAATCAATTGTCAAGGGGGCACAGGGACAGATTTGTAAATGCTGGAGAAGTTTGCAGTGTAAAACTCTGAGATTTGATTTATCTGTATGTTTTTCTCCAATTGTTTTGGTGACTTGTTAGAGACTGTTAAAGGACCTTTACCAAAGACAAACTTCAACAAAATGTGCCCATATCCGACTGTGAGGCTCTTGTGTGTTCACAGTATCAGACAAATTAACAAGCTGAGGAGCACAACGGGATACCTGACGTTACTTAAACAGTAAAGAGGGAATACTGTTCACTGAAATCCAAAGAAATAACCCCTCTTGATTACTTAAAACAATGCTCACACTCACGATTCTGTTGCAGTTT
Organism: Diplodus sargus; assembly: GCA_903131615.1. Lineage (NCBI taxonomy): Eukaryota > Metazoa > Chordata > Actinopteri > Spariformes > Sparidae > Diplodus > Diplodus sargus. Next base: position 1,156,357 of record CAEMYA010000289.1, on the reverse strand, counting down.
CAACATATACTGTGACTCATTAGATTCCCTCACTTAGACTGGTTTTGTGCTCACACCTCTGACATAAAAAAAGAAAAATCTATATGCAAATAGACAATGTGTTCAAGTTTTGTCTGCTACTTTTATGTATCAGAGCACAGCAAATCAAAAGCTAAATCACAAGTTTACAAGTCTATTTAGGGAATCTTACTAACTGCTAATGAAGCATCAAATAGGGCCGGATTAAGCCTCTTGGAGGGCTACATTAAACTGTGTGGCTGTATTGATACCAGCGATGACACTCAGCGGCTCAGTTGTGTTGTGGGTAAGGTAGGCACCAAATTATGGAAAGGAAGAATAATGCAGGAGTGCAATGCTAGACCAGTGGACTGATTTTCAAAACATAGCACCCACATTACCCACTTAACAAAAGGGAAATTTCTCAGATGTCATGCAGCTTCCTCCAGAGCCACATAAGTCTTCAGACTACTATTTTACATATGCAGTAGTACCTTTGATCTCAGTTTCCTTTAGTGGTGCATATTCTCCAAATTTTCCTTTTATCAAATTTCCACACAGTGATTCTTAGCTTACATAATGTAAAATCAGGGTCGTCCAAAAATGGAGCCTACAGGCTAAAGTTGACCTTGGCCAACAAAAACATTGATATCATTTTTGAAAATAATTCATGAAAAGACGACTTGCTGTTTTAAAGCAGTTATTTCTTAGCAAAAATACTCTTCAAGTGTAAAAAGGCCCCTAATTTTATTTTTATTTTTTTTCATAATCTGAGCATGTTACATCTTAACAAAACACTGGTTGCTTTTGGCGCTCCAAGGGAAAAAGTTTGGGCATGATCTGGATCATGGGTCCAGATCGTGATTAAGATTTCAAGTGTGACTAATCATTTCCATTGATTGCACTGGTGCACCTGATAGTCAGGAGGACAGATTGAAAACATGTATTCAGATACTTTTGTTACTGACCTTTCTTGCAATGTGCAGTAATTTAAACTAAGAAAAACATTTATCTGCTCCTGTAATCCTGTTAACAAGTATTTAAATAATTTGCCTATGAAACTCAATTACAGTGTGTCATTGGGTGAATCTAAATCTTGTGCAGGTGCACCAAACTGAAAAAGTTAGGGCACACTAGTGCATAAAATTGACTAATATTCCACCACTATAGCGCAGCTGCACCTTAACATCCAAATTCCACCACGAGTGACGATTTAGTCAAGTGTGTGATTTGCACTGACTGGTGTCAGATACTGATCACAATCTGAACACAAAAGCAGCTTAAAATGCAATCTTTGCATGTGCCTTAAAGAAAATTGGACCTCAGCAGTGATTTGGATTTGAGCACAGTGTGAGTGCAGCCAATATGTCTGGCTTTCCTCAAGACGTACTGTACAGTATGTCACTCCGCACGCTGTGGCCTTACATCACCTACTGTGAAGACAACAGGCAGCCGGCCAGGGTTACCAGCGGAAAGACAAGGGTGGAAACTTTGCAGAAATGGGTGTACAGTATCCACCCCACACCCTCGGGGGCTCCCTGCTCGAGCTCCAGGCCCCAGGCCAACCAACTCCTCCAAGTTCTGCGTATTTAGGTCACCCACACACCTCATACTCCTAAAGCAAGTCTGTACACACTGATTTAAATTGTTTAAGTCCTAATACAGCAGTGGTTTAAATTAGACTATAGCCAAAAGGCCCCAGCAGAAGCCTGTACTGGTGGGAGGAGAAATAGTTGCGCAGAGAAAAAGCTTCAGAGGTATGTCAAGGTAGTACGAGTTAGGCAGTGATAAGATAGGGAAGTAGGTGATTTGTCTCCACAATAAAAGCATAAAATATGTAATTTTCTTTATTGTCCTCTTTAATTTGTTAATTTTGAGAGCTCTTTGTCACTTAATTTCCTCTTGTCCAGTCTTTTGTGCAGATGCAACTTTGATAATTTCCTCTGGTGATGATCAGTTTTCTTTTACTAGCAGAGCTTGAGGGATTTCTGAATTTAGTGGAAACCGTGTTACTCTAACTGTCTCCTCGTGAAAGGTGCACAGGTGAACAAAGTCACAATTTCTTAAAGGCAGGGAACTCTTATTATTCAAATGACACATCTGACTTTTAACACTTCAAGATGTCCTTCATCATAGAAATCCAAGTGGGCTGGGATTCAGAGATAAGAGGTCATCCGAGGTCATGAGTCCAGTTCATCTTCAGGCTTCTTCAGTTCTAACTAACTGGAGGGGAGTTGAAGGCCTTAAAGTCTCCCCTCCAATTAGTCAGAAATGAAGAAGCCTCTTGGATGAGAGGTGAAATGTCTTCAAGAAACTGAAACAAGTCCAGTTGTTTACGATACAGCATTTAGAAGTTTCACTTGATTATTTGTTCTGTGACATATCAGATTTTTGGTCACCAAAATTAATAATACACATTCAGTTTGACTTTTATTGCATATCTATGAACATGCATATATGCACCCATATCTCAATATCCTTAATGTATTTTTAGTAATGTAACTTGATAAATCAAGAAAGAAATGATGATGGGAGTGACAGTCAGTTGCAGCAATATATTCAGGCTAAAATACAATTAATTTACAGAAAATGATGCCGTTGAACAACTTGTCTATTTGACCAAACAGTTCGAAAGATTTAGCAAGAAACGACTTTGTTTACGTTCGTAAATGGTGCTTTTATTTTTAAAGTGTATGTCGGAAATGTGGTAGTGATTCTAGCAGGCTTGACGCAGCCCAGCTTTATGACAATTAATACTGGGAGCGACCTCACGCGGCCTTTACCGGACGGCCTCTCACAAACGCCGTATAATCCCGGCGGGGGTGTGTGCGGGGCGGGCAGCCGGTGAGAGACACGTGTCTGAGTGTGTAGCGACGATAAGCTTTACTGGGTCAGGTAAAAAACACACGCGGGGGCGCGTTTCAGACCGAATGCACTCAGTAACCTCTGCATGCGCGCTCCCGCCCGCTCGCTCGCTCTCCGCGGACGCGACGGTTCCGCGCGCTGATGTGTCTGTCTGCATCTGGTGTGTGAAGAGGACGGTGCGCTCCGGTTTAACGTTACCTGCTGGTGTCAGAGGGGAGGGAGGGGAGCTAGGAGATGGGCTGTACGCTGCACCGGAGACACACGGTCGTTAAATCACGGTTTGTCCGGTTGCCGTGATTTCCCTCTAAATAACTCACCAAGTTCACTCGCCCCGTGTACGAACCCGCTCCGTCTTCACGCGCACATCATCCGCTGAAACGGAACCAACGGTTTGGCTCTGGAGCGCGCGAGCGATGACTTTAGGAGATGACTGTAGCTAACTTAACGGCTGCCGGCGTGCGTTCACGAGCCAAAATGTAATGTTTATATTTACCGTGTCGTCCGTCCCTCAGGCACACGGACCCTGATGGTCGTCGCTCTCTCTCTCCTCTCGTTCACTCTCGATCTCTCTCTCTCTCTCTCTCTCTCACTCTCTCTCTCTCTCTCTCTCTCTCTCTCTCCCTCCTCGCGCTCTACCGGGTCTTCTCTCTCCGCGGCTGGCTCGCGCTCCCCCGCCTGCTCCTCTCTCGCTCTCTCTCTCTTTCTCACCGGCCTGCTCTCTCTCTCTCTCTCTCGTTCTCTCTCTCTCTCTCTCTCACGAGCCGCAGAGGCTGCCGCACCGGAGAGAAAGTTTCCGCGAGGTCCTAAAGTCTACAGATACACACGGCACGCACATGCGCGCGCGCGCGCACAGACGTATGCACGCAAGCAGATGAAGACAGGTGTAGAGTGAACAAAGTGACAGCTCTTTAGATGAAGTAAGCATCGGTCAGATCTGACTTTACAGAGTTCTGGCTGGACTGTCACACGATTTACACACATTGAAAATATTAGTGAGAAAAGTTACATCCAGTGATGGAATGTAATCAAGTATATTTACTCAAGTGCTGTACTTATGTACAATATTGAAGTTCATGTACTTATTTCTGCTACTTTTTACTTTCACTCTATTATATTTTGGAGGCAAATATTGTTCTTCTTACTCCCCCACAGTTATTTTATAACTTTAGTCACGAGTTACTTTGTAGATTACACCGTAACTTGAGTTTTCAAAGACTCGAAGTCGTGTGATTTCGACTATTTTTTTCACTTCAGTATTAGTTCATGGAATATGCCACTCATCATGGATGTAATGTAACTAAGTACATCTACGCAAGCAGTGTACATAAGCATGGCTCATCTGGACCATCCGTATGTTATTGGACTGAATTGCTTAAATTATGATCATTCTGCAGGGGGTGGGGATGCTCAGAAGAATTTATCAACCATTTTACAGATGCTACTCTCATAATGGTTGTATTGTTGTTTTCTCTTCTGTTACAGCTGTTTTCAGCACATTCGTGGTGTGAAACATGACGTCAGCGATGTACAAAGTAACGCCTCAAATGAAAATCACAGATGGGCTGCCTTGCTTCCAGGTGGTGGAAACGGGTTTGCGGGTTGACCAGCATTTAAAAAAACTGTGTACACCCATTTATTTTGGTGGAAATGGGATTCTGAATCCACACTTCAGTATGAGTTAATGGAAAGATCCACTCATCAGTGGTGAAATGTAACTAAGTACATTTACTCAAGTCCTTTGTTTAACACAAATTATTTTTCTCATATGGTGCATTGCTGCTGCATCCCTTTTCTCACTGTGTCTTGAACACTCTGTTTAAGACATCATCTCACTGTTCAGTCTTTGGTCAGAGTTGCACTGCATCAGATGTAGCCAATCAGAGGCAGAGCAGGTCATGCCGAGAAAGGTAGTGTGATCAAAAATAACGCAGCTGCAGTTGGTAACCATGGCTGCGGTAAATCCATATATTTTATTATATATAAATATATAAATATAATAAATATATTTATGTAACGGCTGTTACATAGGCGACAAAATAATTTCCCACTCTGAGATCAGTAAAGTAATTCTATTCTAATCTATTCTATTCTATTCTATTCTATAGGTTATGGGAGTAAAAGCTAGACTCCAAACCAGGTGTTTCAGGCAGTGTTTTCTGTGGGAGAGAGTAACTCCCCTTGTTGTGGACTTAAGGGTTTTTCACTTTGCAGACCTTTTACATGCACAAAAATCCTACATAACACAATAAAGGAAAGGGAAAAGTAGTTTTATTTTCTACTACCATATGCTTCCCCTATTTTTAAACTTTAAACATTGGGGACATTATTCTGAGAAACTGTGTCAGTACAGACTACTTTATATGATTAACAAACAATCTTCAGAAGGAGAAATAAACCTACAGCCTTGAACAAGGACAACAACAACATAAGGTAGCATTGTGTATTGTTCTGTAGTCCATTTAAAGTGTATATTTTGGAGTTAGTGAGCCCTAATACTTTTAGGCTAAAGTGCAAGTTAACAGGCTAAAAGTATTAGGAAAGCACTGCTCACCCTATAGGAGTTTCTGATGGCTCTTGTATCGTGTTTCACTGCCACAGAGGAAATAAATGAAACACGCCAAAGTATCTCCCGACGTCTTTTACTGCGGAAACAAAAATGAGACCTGAATCGTCTGTCAAACAGCCTATTACTGCTGGTTTCACAGATGATGAGGAGCTCAAAAAGTCAGTGTGAAAAATGCTAAGTGCCAGAGAAAATCATTTCCCACCTTTTCCAGGAGCCTGACAGGAAAGTGTGTGAGCTTCTGACTGATAGACACAAATGTGGGATTTAATGATTTATTGGAGGTATTTCATGTTTTACTTTGAGGGATGACAGGTTTACTCTCTGTGCAATTGCTCAGTCTGGAACTGAGTATATTACATGACGACTCGATGTGTGAAAAACTTGAGAATCAACATCTGTAATTAGCGACTTCCCCCGAGCCACAAGACCCTCAGGAGGCCTGAAGGCTTCAGATTCACTGTGTGGTGTTTGTCATAATTGAACAAATTGCAAATTGATTTGTTAGAAGTGTATGTACCACTTAAAGTAAATCACAGCAGCATTACTTCATAATCTCGTAAGAGGGACTCAAATAAAAACTAGATTTAAAGCCTTAATTATTTCTGTTAACTTGCACTTAGATGGCACATATTCTGAAATAAATTGTGTGCCTGATTAAGCTGCCACAAGCTAATTGCTGACGAACACATTCAGAATGCTCATAGTAGAGTGGGAGACAGCTAATTTTCGCTCTTGGCTGAATAATAGGAAACAGAGGATTAATTCCATCCCTAAGGTCTTAAAACGTTAAGGTGTGTGTTATTCATAAATGTGCAGAAGTACAAGCAGAGGGATCCAATATCAAAATCTTTCTACAAAAATCAGGCTGTTTTGATGGGTTGTTTCTAACAGAGCTGGAAGTCAAGTAATTTACAATTACAATAGAACTTGGATTCATTATTTTGCGTTTAATCAAAGTAACCAACCAGCCCAGTTCCCATGATACAACGGACACCTGGGGATATTTCTATCTGTTTTTGTGACGACAAAAAATGGGTGTTTTCCTAACGAGAGGGGCATTTCCAAAGTTCCATTTGTGTAGCAGATACACATTGTTTCTTGTTATTTCCTATCTGTTAATCATCTCATAATCCTTTAGATTTATCAGGTTGGGAAACCACACCGTAAAACTTTTTCACTTTAGAAACAAAGGCTGTTGATGTACAAAGGTTCGGTTTTTTTGGCATGTTTTCTCGAGGTGACTTGTCGCCACCCACAACCCACAAGCGAATGCAATACATTTACTCATTTTCTGGTTTGGTGGGTTACTTTCTTGTTCTTTAAGTCCTTTCTCCTCCTGTCCCCCAACAGGTGAAGCTGAAGCCTGCTGCAACAAGTTGAAACCTGCTCTCTAACTGCTGTGGACACGCTATTCTAGGAAAGAAGAAAAACAGTACATGCATGAGTGAATTAGGCAGATTCTTGTTGTTTACAAAGTAATTTGTGGTTTGCACTGAATATTACAGCAGATACAGAGAAGAATCACCTGCCATTCCACAAGACTATGGCGCAGCTTTATTCCTCAGGCTGTGAGACGCCTTTGAAGTAGCACTTTTTTTTTTTCCTTTTAGTATGAATTGGATGCATGACTGACAGTGCTGTTAAAACAAACACGACAAAAGTAATTCTTAAGTAAAAGATATCATTACAATATTACTTTGGTAAAAGTGAAAGTCACTCAAACAAGTGCTTAACTAAAAGTCATGAATGTAAAATGCACTTAAGTATCAAAAGTACAGGGAAAATATAATAAAGTACAGTATATATTAACATGCATGTATTTATCTATGTCAATTACACACAATTTGTGATCTAATAAGAATTATTATTAGAATCAAGGTTTTTTAATCCGCTTGCCAATCAACTATTCACAAAATGGTACTTTGACTCTGATGCAGCATGCAGTCTGCAAAGTAGTGTAATTATCACATTCAAGTACAGTACTTGTTAAATTCCATCACTGATTAATGGCATTTTTCATTACTGCATATTAAAAAAATATATTCAGAATTTCGAAGTCCATAAAATGTAATAAAATAGTAAAAATCAACCAACTTGATGTCTTTAAATTGCGTTTCCTTTTTTTTGTCAGTCAAAAAACATAAAATACTCTATTTACATTAAAAAGTAACAAGTATCTGAAGTTAAGTGGAGTAAAAAGTGGAGAAATTGAGAATTGTACTCAAACGCAGTGCTTGAGTAAATACACTTAGTTACATTCCATCACTGATTTTCCACTTACTCATACTGAAGTTAGTCCATCAAATAGTAAAGATGAAGATTTGATGATTTAAAATTGCTTTGCTTGTCCAACCAACAGTGCAAAACCCTATATTGCCTAATTCACAATAATATAAACAGAGAAACACAGCAAATGATGATCCTCACATTAAAATACATTTGAGCCAACTAATATTTTGAAAGGTGCACTATGCAACTTTTTTTAACAGGCAGACAAATAGACAGGGCTATTGATACATGAATAGCATGTCTATAGTGTCTACAGAGTTTTAGATGTACTTAGTACATGATGTGCCATTTGTTTACGTTTGTCATCGTAGACATCGGAGCAACTGCTTGTATTTTGAGATATGGTAGGTTAAGAACAAAGACAGCACACGACCAATTTAGAACAATATGACCACAAGTTACATAATGCACCTCTCAAATGACTGAAACGTTTAGTTGATCGACATCATTCACTTTTGACTTACAGTTAACCACTAATCGATAACTTGATTCAAAAGTGAAAGTTACTTCAACTGCCATTCAGACCACATGGACCTTTATTGCAATGCAACTAGTTGATTTTTGCCAGTCGCTGCTCCAGAAGAGAGGGTTAGACTCAGTTTGACCCCCGAGGAGGACAAAGTGTTTAGATCCACACTAAACAGGGTCATAACTGCGCCGGGTGTTGTGAGTGAATATAGGAGGTGTTGGGTGGGAGGGGTTATTTATAGCAGTCAGTGAGGTCACCAACAACAGACAACCTCAATGAGCCTTATTCAGTCTATAATTTACACCCCCTCCACTCATACACACTCACATACACGCACATGCAACACACACACACACACATTCATGACCTCTGGGGGAAGCTCATGGGAAAGGCGCAAACTGCTCATCCATACTAATGAGGACACTAAATCAGGGAGAAAGTTAAAAACACGCAGGAGAAAAATTGGGTGTATTTTTGGAGCCCATGCTGGGGTGTTTATTTATAGAAACTGGGTTATGACCAAAAACACTCGCTCAGAGGAAGGAGTAAGATACAAGTGCCTCTCCCCGGATTACTGTGATCAGTTCTTGCACTACCTCTACATTCCTAAAGCACTTGAATTTTTGTTCGACAGTGTTGGACTTAAATCCAACTCTGAGGCACTTCTACTGACCAGTTCCTGCTATTTTAAACATCTACACCACTGCATTTCAGGAGCAAACACTGTGTTGGTAACACTTAAATAAATGTCTAGTTAATTCTACTAATGTTATTTCACTGAAATTCTTTATAAACCATTTGTTAGGGGAATTGATTATTGTTAATTGCAACAAGTTAATAATACTTTGTAAATGGTTTATAAACGTAATGTAGTTCATCTATAAATCATTTGGATTGTCATTATGAAGGTGTAACTCACGTTTATACATTTTTACTGCTTTAACTGCGTAACAAATTGTTCATAAAGCATTTCACTGGTTGTTAGCGGTGAAATAACTGAAGGAACTGCTAACTAATGGTGGTTATTTAAAGTGTTGACACTAAACATATTTTCAGTTGTTAAATTTGATGCACGACTGATGATTAAAATACCTGAATAGTACACAAAGTTGTTAAAATTAGGTCAGACAGATTTTCAATGCAGTACTTCTTTCACAGTGACACAAACCAACTGTGACAGCTTTTAGAAATGTTTCATATACAGTGTTGTGTTCTTATCAGTTGTACTGTCCTCCTCCATGCTCGTGTCCCGTCTGCAGAAAAACCCCTAAATGTATAGAATTGAGCAACAGTGCTTTACGTATTTAATGGTGTTTGACTTTAATTTTACAGTAAGAATTTCGTTCCTCATACAAAAAGTGTTATAGTCCCCCTGACAATGTGATTTTTACCTGTGATGTAATGAATATTCATGCTATTCAAGGACTGCACTCAAGTGCAAACTGAAATAAATGAGGTACATTTAATGCTACTTTCTACTTTTACTCCATTAGATTTCAGACAAAATATCATAGGCTACATTTTACTTGACTCTTTTTCACTTACCTGACACTTGTGGTTGCTAATTACATTTCTACATTACTTATTACATTATTTAGCTCTACTAGGACAACAGTGAAATGTTATTTACACAATGCTTTAGCTTTATTAATGTCATTACACTGTACATCAGTGTTACATAGGCTCGTTACTCTATTGTATTATTCCCAAAGTACTTTGAGGACATTTTGCTCATAATTATTGCATACTTTTAGTTAAAGGGGCCTTATGTAGTTTTGGAGAAGAAATTCAAACTCTGAATTTTAATATTTACAATATTAATGAGTCCCCAGAACACTGTTGTGTTGTCCTTCAAGGTCAGTTTGTTTATTCAGTCAGTTTGTGTATTTAGTTTGTTTTGGCATAAAAAGATCAGTCAGTCTTCTTCTAATTAAACTTCCTATAACCTAATAGTGCTTCTTTAAGTAACACTGTCCATGACGGAGTTCTACTGGTAATACAGAACTTTTACATTGCAGTGTTGCGACGAAAAGAAGAATACTTCAACCAGTTGCTTTTTGTGTCCTAGCTTTTCTCAAATTACTGAACATTATTTTGTTGCCCGGTAAATTTTATGGTCTAAAAATAGGTGCCATGTGGTGCAACTCTTTTTTTCTATATCGACCCCAAACTTTTCATGTAAATCGTTCAAACCATCTCCTTTAATCCATGCTCTTATCTTTTTTTAATTCTCTTGCCTCTAGTTTACTTTCTCCGCTCACAGTAGTTTTGGAGTTGCTGTAATATCATGGGATTTAGAAAAGATTATTCCAGACGACTTTACAAATGGGTCACTGTAGTTTCCAACTTGTTCCACCAGTTTACTACATTACATATTGTTTTGCCAAACTGAAGTGCAAAGCAGAGCTTTTAGGGAACACGGACTTAAACAAACCAGGTGGGACTAAAATGTTGAGGTCATAGGAAAGCTATGACATACTGGTGGAAAGTCATGGAGAAGTTATTGAATTATACATGACATATACTTGTTTTATGTTCCTTCACAGCCTTGTGTGTCCTGGGGGTGAAGAACAACAGTCACAGAGAGAGACTAAACTCAGGGTTTGACGTTAAATATCATTTATTGCGGATGAAACACAGATCAACACTTTTCACACACACTGTCAGCTCCAGCAGCCTCAGAGCTGAAGGTGTTTACAGTTTCGTGTCAGGACACGTCTGTCCTGTCACTTTCTCTCACTCTCTCTTTCAGACATATACACTAAACATGAGCTCATTCATTTATTAAATCACTCATACCGTCCATTAATCATTCAATGGTCTGAAAATATGATAATCTCAGTCACAAGCAGTCAGTCAAAGTATTTGGAGGGCTGGTGAATTGGAACAACAAAACAAGCTGTCCAACAGATCCAAAACTGTACAAAACAGATCATTACAGCTTCCTGTGAGCACAGACGTGCGCTGTAATGCTTAAAACATCGTTTTGATCGATTATCTCACATCTGTTACATGAAAATAAAACAACCTGACCTGACGCAAGCTCAGTAAGTCACTTTGGGTCATGTTGATTGATTTGCATAAATATATAAGTCTGAAGGTTTTTGGAGAGCTGTGTGCAATTTGACATCCAAAGAGAACATTAGAGAGTAGCAAAGTGTGAGGAGTACAAGCATT
>CAEMYA010000289.1:1123403-1144863 GCA_903131615.1 Diplodus sargus | reverse complement strand
AGATCATTTAGGTAAAGGCCACTTGGAGCTCCTTATTCTGCATGCAAGACTAGCAGGAACAAACAGGATTTTTCAGGTTTGTATAATTATATTCAGGAGTTGTCGTGTTTCTATGTTGAGAAACACTGAGGTTCATTAAAGGACTAGTTCACCCAAATGACAAAGTATTAGATTTTTTTGTGACTACAGTATTTCTTCAAGAAAAAGAAGTTCCACCAAAAAGTGTTCCTTATGGGTTTGTGTGTTACTACAGATTTTTTTTAAATGCTGTGTTTGTATGATAAGACCGCCACCATTCACCTATGTTAAATATGTGTGCAGGAAATAAAACGCAGAAGACAGATATTTTAAAATGTGTCCAAATACAGCCACGACTAAGACATCTAAGTTCCCAACCTGAGCTGTGATTTTTTAAAAATGGGCTGCTTAAAGTACTAAATATTTACTCTTGCTCAAGTTGTTCCGGTGAGTGGCACTCATCAAGTGTGGTTTGGACTAAACCCTAAATAATATGTTGTTTTGGACAAAAGCCACATAAAGACACATAATATGTAAATGAATGTTGTTAATATAGATGCTTTCTCTTATTTTACTTTTTTCAGAAGAAATTGTATTCACATTAAAGTCGGTTGTATCTTATTGGTTATTTTGACTGTCGATTAATCTGTTGATTATTTTCTTGATTTCAGAAAATGCTGTAAAGTATCAGTGTTTCCCAAAGCTCAAGACGTCCACAACCCAAAGATGTTCAGTTTACTGTCATAGAGTAAAGAAACCAGAAAATATTCCGATTTCCAATGTTTTGTCTCCTTCTTACTTCTATAACAGCCATATGTGTAGTGTGGGCAAACTGATTTTAAAAACGTTTTTATTTTTACTTGGATTAGTAATTCAGTAGTCCCTGCCCAGGGACTATGGGTGGAAAATAGCAATTTGCTAAAACCTGGTGCAATCCATCTCTCCCTGTTATATAAAGGGTTAATGTTTTATTGTGCACTATCCCTGTTCAAATAAAAGCAATAATAACAATAATAATAAGCAGAGCCCAGTTCTCACACACTTTTCTATTCTGTTGCTACAGAGATCGTGTTGAAGCAAATGGTCTTATATTCTCTCTCTCACACATACACACACAGACACACAAAACACACAAAGTAATCAGATATCTCCTCTTTGACTGGAGTCCCACTGCAGTACCGAGATACAAAGAGGCCTGGACAACCTGAGCTGCTATCATACGAGCACCCATGGCACTAATTTCATCCAGGTTTCAGACACCTGGACCAGGACCGGGACCTCAACTTTCCACCTCCTATCGCCACCACAGCCAGAAAGGGCCGGGCTCGATCCAGCAGGAAACGTCCCATTAAAGCTTATCGTCTCAGCAGGGCCTGACCACACTCACGCACATAAACACTCAAACTGAATGAATAAATGTCAAAAATCAAATCAGAAGCAATAAATACTAAGCACACAGTGCCGAAACTTGAAACGTTACAACTCACTTCTCTTCATCTTTTTCACTTTCTTTTCTTACATCCTATATCTCCATCCCGAAGCTTTCCTGCACTTTCATCCCTCACAAATCTCCCACAGGCATCTTTCTGTCTCCATCGCACTTACTCGATCCTCCCGTACCTCAAAAATGCAGAGCGCGCACACAAACACATGCAGGCTACAGTACAAATCAGTAGGTTTCAGATTCCTCGTTTAGCTACACATGATCAAATCAAAACAAAAGTAAAACCACAGTGACAAGACACACAGAATCACAGCTATACATCAGTAGGGACCCAGCGGCCATTTGGTGTCCAGCATCGTGATTGGTTGGCGGTGGAGGTCTAATCCCCACTGGCTAACGATGAATATAAGAAGATATATTTTAATCCCAGCAAGGTCAGTCTTCTTTGGCCGTGACGATTCATCACTCTGTCTGAGGAGAGAGCGACACAACAGTCAGACAACCAATCAGAAGTTCAGCTTCTTTTATATTCTGTCATTAAAGGAATAGTTTGACATTAGGAGATATACCTATTTTTTCTTGTCAAGAGTTAGGTGAGAAGATTGATACCACTCTAGCCAATTGGCTTTACTTCGCATGAGGACTGGAAACATATAAAAAGTGCTAGTTTGGCTCCGTCCAGAGGTAAAACAAAATAGACCTACCCACACCTCAAAACCACGTTCATAAACAGAGTGCATCTTTTTTGTTTATTCTTATACTAATCATGTTGACAACAAGACTAAAAGATGGCAAAGAAAGCCTGGCACATAACATCCAATAAAACCACATTATGTTGTGTTTATGCTTTGGTTTTTACACAAATTAAACAAATAAGGGTCTCATTTTCACATAGTTTGTTTTTTTGTCCATAACTACGGACAAATGCCTAAAATGTGAAACACTGAATAGACTTTAGGGTTGACTTGCACATGTACACAAAGCTACTGTATGTGGAAACAAGGCTTAGGCTAAATCTTAAGGCTAAGATAAGCTAACAAACTGTGGTTTCATATTTACAGTACAGGCATGAAAATTGCATCAATCTATTCATCTAACTCCTGGGAGTAAAGAGATTCAAAATATTTAACCAAGCCTACAAAAAGTACCACGAGAAATTGTCATCAGTTCAACTTTGATAAATATTATTTGAAATAGAGTTTCTAGTGACACAATAAGTTTTTTGATCAGCATGACAAGAAAATGTGTCTTCTAATAAAGAAATGTATGCTATTATTTTAAATAAAAACAACAAAAACAGAAACCATGAAACTACGTTGACAGTGCAATGCTTAGTTTGTGCATGAATTGAAATAAACGATCACAAAGTGCTGATCAGGAGGAATCAAAACCGGACTGTTTGGAGGCCTGTGCAAACAAGTCCAAACATAAACAAGGTGTTGCTTTGAGTCATCAAATCGTTTTCCCATAAAACATGAATGCAGCCTTTTTGCTGTAGAGCGGAAACATTTTTTACAGCCCGCTAAGCGATAATTAACTTTTGATTTTATTTTTAATTTTATGATTAAATCATGAAAGAAAGTTGCATCTTAAGATTTTCATGCACTTTGACACATCATAGTTTAGAGCTAGAGTGTGCTAGAAGTCAGTCTTAACGCACTGAAACAAACTAACTTTAGTTATTTTTGGTTTTATTATCATGCAATTAAAAAAGGACTTACTTACTGTTTTTGTTTGTCCTGCGATCAGTTTAACCTGCTAAAGAGAGAAACAAGGTTTGTTAGCAATTTGCAGAGGATGGTGAACTCTAAAGCTGAAACAAGTGCTCCAGGCTTCTGCCAGAAATTGTCATAAAAACCAGACCAGTACTTTGCATAGAATCATAAAACATGACTTTTCTCGGCAGGTGCTAAACAAAACCACAGAAAAAAAGGCTCTAATTTGAACAGTCTGACACCGTTTTTTAAAGGGTTAAGACTTAACTGTGCTGAACACGGGGCTGAACCCTGGCCTTCTGTCTGTCTGCCTGTTCAGGGGTCGCTGGGTTAGTACTGCAGGTTAGTATTCTAATAAGGATTTAGTCTGAGCCTGGAGAGCAGACCAGGAAGTGGTTTCACAACTTGGTCTCTGCAGGCGGTCCTCTTGTAAAGAGGAGGGGCTCCATAAAGCATGGGTAATGAGATGGCATGTTAATGAAGCTTGCTGCAGTACAGACGAGAGCACCTAGAGAGTAAGTGGAGTTGTACAGAGTGTGTGCACGTGGTCACACAGCACACACACAGAACCACATGCAAAAAAAGCTGCAAGAGCACTTGCATTTGTAGATACAGCAAGTAGCTCATGACATCATTCAGAGTGACATGTTTGTGTGCAAAAGAAAAAATAAGACTCAGTTAAATCATCTCCAAACAACTGAAGAAACTATACAAGGGATCATATAGTACAGGATATTAAAATATCTTATTTAAAGGAGGCTAACTGATGTTTTCCGATTATGAACGATTGTTCTCTGCAGCCACAGTCCTTTATTACTATTACTATTTACTTATGATAATTTCCCCAGAATTCCACTCTTTAATACAGCTAGAAATGTGTATTTATTGAAGAGCTATACCACGGTACAATTTGTATGTACTTGTACTTTATTTCAGAGTTATGTTATAACTTTAATATATTAATATATGTTACATTAAGCTTTTTAATGCACTACATTTATCTGCCAACTATACTCACTTTGATTTTACATATGATGAGCTTATAAATAAGGTTCATTATTGTAGATTAAAGAAGCAGCACACAGATGTTTTCAGTTACGTAGCTGTTAAGACTAGAGTTTGTTCAAAGCCCTGCTGGAATTTACCTGAAGTCACCAATAAGAATGATAAAGCTGTAACTCCTGCAACTTAACCAACTGTAGCTTTCCTGAAGTTCCAAGAAATGTCTATTTTTAATCTTGTTTTGTAAGATAGCAACCTGTGCAAACAAAACATTATCTTTCAGAGCCTTTGGGGCACCGTATTCTAACACTCTGAAAAGGGCCATCTGCTAAATTAGTTATTTTACCCTTGGATAATTCAAGTACATTTTGCCGGTGATGGCTGTACTGAGACATTTGCTAGATAAAATAAAGTCCTCCACAAGTGTCTTGTAACAGTTCATTATTCATGATCAATTGTGGGTTTACTGGGGGAATTTCTGCCTTAATTTTTAGAGAGTAACTGCTAAAGAGAGACAGGAAAGGCAGGAGAGAGAAAGGGGAGGGCGCCCAGCAATGGGCTCAGGCTGCTGCAGTAAGGACTCAGCCTCCATACCAGATACATGTTCCACCAGGTGAACTACCAGGGCGCCTGGGTTTATGATTGAAATAAATAAAAATGAAGTTCATTCAAATCCTAGAGAGCTGAGAGACTTGGTCAACTCAGCTGATGTGTGGATGGTCTTATTAAGTGAAAGAACAAAACAGATTTAAAATTGATTTCAGTCATGAAAAATTCCCACGTGGTGGAGTTTTTATTGATAGGCCGTTTAATGTATTCACTATGTTATTTTGCTGTGTGGTATTGGTTTTGCATAAAAAGTAAACCCATAAGGCACAAAATACTAGCTTCTCACTGTAGATGTGTTAATTAAGCAATACTGAAATCCATCTCAAGCAACCCATGTTAGTCACAGTGCAAAGATTAAGCATTACAATGATCAGGTTAGTGTGAAGTTGTGTCAGTAAAGAGGATAATGATTTGGGAATAGATAATGTGAGATGTTGAGGAGATTAATTTACCTCTGTCCTTCCCATTCAGCAATCTCTCCTCCTCCTCCCGAACATCATCTGAAAAGAGATGAAAACATATGAGCATGCCTTGGACAGACAGACACAACAAACCTAATCTTTTGCATTAATTTATGAAACATAGATAAACTGGAAGCCACACAGATGTCAAAAGAGCATCTGCAGGATGTTTACCAGAGTGGAGCTCTTTGACCAGTGAGGACACGGTGTTGGTGATGGAGTCGGCTGCTACCAGAAGGTCATTCCTCAGGTTCCTTCTCGGGCCTGAGAAGAAGAGATGCGACAAAAATAAAACAGCGATCGTGTAATGTTGCACATCAGAGAACAAAGATTACATTTACACAAATTGAACACTCGTGTCACGTTTTTAACTACTGCACTGTCAATTACAACAACATCATAAAGCAACTGATGTCCTGCTGATATTATGTCAGTTTAAGTAATGACATATAACTCATCACTTTTAAAATCATCTCACTTCCTTTCTGCTTTCTTACACATGACACATGTATTCAAGAGTATATTTAAAGCATCGTGAGATTCATTAAACACACGCTGTACATCTTGGAGAATCACTTAATTCCCATATTCCAAGCCCTCTGAGGCAAATTTGCGATTTGAGACTTTGATCCGTGTGAATGAAATCTATCTTGATCTGACTAAAGGTTCCACACCAATCTCTTGATGTTCTTGTTAACTATGACATTTGACTTTCACACAGCATTTCCTTCACAAGTGGGCTACTTGTTGAATTATTCATTCCTGTCAAGTGGTTTGTAGTACAGGATGAAGGATTTACATTGCACCATGAACTGTTATTAAGGTGAGAATGACCTGAAACACTGACTGGGAACTTTAGCTGGGTAGAGATTCAATAAAACATGCGGGAAAAAGCTCAAGTTAACACACAAAAACATTTTTTTCAGATGAGCATTAAAATACTCTTATCTTTTTTTAGGACAGATAAAATTCTGACTTTTTATCTGAAACCTGAATTGTAGAACTTTATTTAAGTCCACTTTCAGTTTAAATTCACAAAAGCAGTTTTTCCAACTCGCATGTTTTATGATGAACATCCAGGTTTAAAAAATAACGTAATTCCCCTTTAATGGTGAAACAGCTAGGTGGAGCAACACTTAAACCTTGTTGACTAAATCCTTCAAGAAAACACCTCTCTTGTGCATCTCAAAAAAGTGTAAAAAGGACAAATGAGGAGACCCTCAGTTAAAATTAATTACTCAAAATGATACCTTTACCTCAGAGCTATAACTAAACCAAACCCATCAGATCTATCTGTTACTTGTTTTTGGCTCTACTTTAAGTTCCACTTTACCTTGGGCGAATGCTTCTTGTACGTCACCACCCACCCCCGCGAGTGAATCTTGAGGAGGGTACATGTAAGCCTGAGGAGACACAGCACCTACAGAGCGGACGGTTGACGGACTCGGTCGAGAAGGAGAGGCGTGAGAAGAGCCAGCCGCCTGCGCCTGAGAGATGGATTTATTAGTGCTGTTACATCATTCTCATTATTCAAGACGTACAGAAACACTGAACTGGTGATTTTTGTTGCAGCTGACATCATCGCCACTATGTAGTAAACGTTGCGGTTACTGCTGGGAAAAGCCGAGCCATTATTTAGCTCCCAATTGGAAAAATGAAGCAGTCGCTTGTAAAGCTGACTAATTTTGACATTTAAAGTTTCTGAATGATGTTAGGGCTGAGTCTCACATTTACACCACTGTGAGTCCAACATAAGGGGGGTAAACTTACTGCCTGTCGCTGTTCCTCATCCTACATGGGCGGTCAGAAACACAAGAGGAGGAAAAAAAAGGATTGAAAAGAAGAGGTCAGAGACAGTCAGAGCTAGAAAAGGTGCAGTGGGAAAAGTGAGGCTTGTTACTGCGAGGACAGACACAAGGAGGTGTGAAGAAAAAAAGGGAAACTTTGCCCTCATGTGTGACCACGCTGAAAACAACGAGCAGTCTGTGTGTGTGTGTGTGTGTGTGTGTGTGTCACCTTGAGCAGCTTCATCAGTCCCTCCAGCTGTACCATCAGCTCCCTCCTGCTCTCTTGCAGAGATGACATCCTCTGCTCCAGCTCATCTTTCCTTTGTCTGCAGTGCACACACACGCACGCACGCACGCACACGCGCACGCGCGCACACACACACACACACACACACACACACACACACACACACACACACACACACACCCTCCATTACTGTCATATAACAGAGTGTCAGGGGCAGCAATAAAGGAACTCAAGGACTCACAGTAGGCAGAAGACACTTTTAAACTAAAAAGACTTGAGGCTAGACGGGTATGGGGATATAGACAGGCAACAGCACAGCAAGCTGGAAAATGTCACACTTTTTATGTCATTCATCTCCAGAGTTGATTTAGTACACATTTATTTTGACTTCGCCATGTAACTGGGGTGGACTGATCCATTGATCTGGATCAATAAATCAACGCATGATCTACAATCCAATAAAATCAATGAAACATGAAAACATCAATCCACAACATCATCTTTGAGATATGCCTTTGGCCCTGTGTCACCTTTGCTGTCGAAGCACACAGTGCTAGCACCAGGCAGGTAATGGCAAGCAGCCAAGAAAAGATGATGAGGCTATTTACTCCCCCGTCGGAAATAAATCAGCACTGTTGATATATTTATTATATTGATATATTGGAGAAAAGACGGGCCGACAGACAAACAGGACGTCTAACTCAGCAGTCTGCTTACCGTACTTGCTCTCACTATGGCAATATTAACTGCTCTGTTTCATCAATGTTAGGCTTTTAAAAAGTGCACGCATGGTGTTCTGTTGGCAGATGCAGTGACTTAAAGAGACATATGCTGCTCATTTTTAGGTTCATAATTTTATTCAGGGTTACTACTAGAATACGTTTATATTTTTTTTTGGCCTTTTATGACTTTATTGACAGGTAAGCTGAAGATATGACAGGAAAGAGAGGGGGAGTGACACGCAGCAAAGGGACCCAGGCCGGGAGTCAAACCCAGGTCCGCTGCAGAGCCTCAGCACATGGGGCGCACGCTCTACCAACCGAGCCACACGGCGCCCCAGAATACGTTTATATTCTTTGATGCAAAAAAAACACATAACACATCTTTTCTCATACTGTCCAGTGCTGCAGCAGAGTTTTAACCCTCTGTCTGAATTACTGTTTTAGCTCCCGTCTCCTCCTGAATACCCAGTCTGCTCTGATTGGTCAGCTCACGCACGCCTCATACAATACCGCTCACATGTTTTCAGTTTCAGGTTAGTGGAAACTTAAAATGTGAATGTGGGTATAAGTTATTATTACATGGTGATGCAGTGTGATGTCAAGAAGTCTCAGGCGGGACGACTGACGAGGTGTTTCAGGAGCAGTCTGTTCTGTGGGAGAAAGTAGCTTCCATTGGCCTGGTTTTGGGCTTTTTAACCTTCAAGATCTTTTAAATGCACAAGGACCTATTTAATACACTGAAGGTAAGGGAAAAAAATCAAAAAGCAAAATATGTCCCCTTTAAAACCATCACTAAGTAAGGAAAAGTATTTGTTGATCTTTGTTTTGTTGATGTGATGTTGTTGTTGTTTTAAATCCTGTGAATATCTTTGTGTTTATATTTTACAGGGTGAGACAAGAGATAATTTTCCTGCGCCGGCTGGATGATAAAGTTATTCTATTCTTTTCCGGCCAACAGTCAAAAAAGGGGCGACAGCTTCTTTTGTAAGTGACTGCATTAAATGGGCAGATGATAAATTGTATTGAATCAAAATTGCATTGTGGCAAACTGTGATATTAGCAAATAGCATAATAGCATAATAAAAGATTGATGGTACTCAGATCATCATCCTCAAAAACTCCCAGGACATCACTGCTCCAACAGCAGATGTCAAGTGAGAGCCAGAGAAAAAAGTAAATTGTATTTTGTGATTATATGGAAACATGGATGGTTGGAGATCAGAGGCAAAGGAACACAAGGTCAGAAATCCTTGACATTTTCCTGGGTGATTCTTTTGTTTCAGGGCTGGGAGAGGAGACGCAGAGTTCGCTGACGTGGAACATGAGAGCGTCATGAACATCCGAGACGGACCACAAAACTATGAAACCAAACTTTAAAAAATTTTGAAAGCACAATCAAGACAGGTTTATACTGATGGCAGAAGCAGTAGGGATGTTCATCATGGAGACCACCAAGGCATTCAAACTGGAATAGAACTGAACTGTCAAATGATAAATCCTTACTACTTACAAGATTTAAGAGCCAGCATACGTTACTAACAGAGTAACAAACATACAGAGGTGTTTACAATCTTTGTTCCCAAACAGTATGTGGTCTGGATGGGACATTAAAGCAGCTCTTCTCTTTCCTTCTTGGCTCCCCAATACATGGTAGGATAAATGAGTAAATAAACAAGTAAAACGAGTCTGAGTCACACAGTAACTCCAGATTTAAGTCATTATGATTCTAAAGTAAAGCTCCAACAGTGGGACCATTTAATCGGTATAATTTAACATATTTCCAAGAGGTTCTCTCAGATAATGCTGTCTCATCATGAATCCGTACTCCTTAGAGACTGTCCTGCACACGTACACAGGCACTGTTGAGAGAACAAACGTCATAATACTTTTGTGGTATGGAAGCAAATAATTATAAAGGAACGACTGCAATGAGCTGCAAGAGGTAATATCATTGGATAACTCCAGATAGCAATTTTATGGGTAATGGCGGTAAATTACACATGGGATGAGTAGTTACAGCATCAGCTGTTAAGATGAGAAGATGGAGGGGAGCGTTGGTCATTTCAGGGTAGTCACCATCAAACTGTGTATTTACAGGGAGTTGTGTAATGTGTGTCAATAAGGTTTTTCACTATATGCGCATGTAATTTTGTCTGATAACAGAAAAGTCATTCATCACAGTGTAGTTAAAAAGTCCAGTGAACACCATTTACAAAGATCTAACCAGTGCACTTTGTGAGTTGCATGACTTAAAGGCACCAAGTGCAGAATTTGAAAACTTTTGAATCTGGCACCACCTAGTTGCCCCATCTAAAAAGACACTGACAGCAATGCATACTGCTCAGTTTAAAGGAGGAACAGCATGGGAGGAAATCGTACCTCCACTTAATAAACTTGTGACAACACCACTGTTAAAGATTACACTGGACATTTTACAAGAAAAGACACTCAATATTTGAAGAGCGCTGTGTTAGTTTACTGCTAATGCAAACTGAACATTTCCTACTGCTGCAGTTTCAGATTAAAAGCATTTAACATCTGAAACATGAGTTGACTTCTGAAGTAGTCACAGGATGTACAAGGCGTTTGTCAGTGAATTTTGCACTTACTGCTATCGTTGATCAAAAATGCATCTACAAAACAAGACAATGGCCGTTTTCAGCATTCGCTGACAGCAGATCAGTTTGAAGAATTCTAAGATGAGCAGTTTTATACACTATTCGAGTAATACAACAAGAAGAAAAAGACACAGTGAGCTGTTTAATGAAGACATTAGGATTTGGGCGATATAAGATATTATCAAATTATATTTGGGTGGGAAAATATTGTGATATAAGCCTAGAAGGCATTTAACAGACTACATATCTACAACTTCTTAGTGAAGTAACCAGCTCCATTTCCCTCAACAACGTTGTCACATTCATTATTTTAAATCTGAAATACTGCCAAACAAGCACTTTTGCTTTTTTCTTTGACTAGAAATCCTCCTCAATCGTCTTGTTGATTAACTCTTGTTTCATGATAAATGAAATCTGAATCTGTTGCTGTACAGAGAAGACACTTTCAGTTTGTAGTTAGAGGCCATCGTCTGACTTTTGGTTACTGTAATTATTGATTAAAAACACCAACAAAACAACAGTCGGCCAGTAATGTGATTGCTGTATGTCCGAATGCCACTGTTTACCGCAGCAGGTTTAAAGGATGTTATGATCACAGAGTAGTAGAGTAAAAGTTGCTCTGTCGCACTTTAAACCACCAGAATTCTTACACAGCCATCACTGCAACTCTCTCCTTCTCAGATTATTTATATCAAGTCTCCCTCCTCTTCCTTTAGAGTTTTTGTGTTTACCAAAAAAGCATAAACACGTTGGATTTATATTGGCTTTCACTTAATCCACCATCTGTCACCACCATCTGCCATAACGCACTCTCCCTCTGTGCTGCAAAGCAACACGGCAGATTTCCCGCCAAATCTGACACTGTGGCACACAATGCCGGAAATGCGGGGTAAGGGCCTGACAACCTTTGATGGTTTTTGAAAAGTTGGTTTTGGCATAATTTCAGTGGGTATGAGACACAAGGTTGAAAACAAAGAAAACAATCGTTGTTGTATGAGTCCGAGCTCTGCACATTGCCGAGCTCCGGGTATTTTCTGGTCTATGGTGGAGTGTTTGTTTACCTGAGCAGGCGAAGCTCGGCCAGCAGGGTTGGGTTGGTGCTGCCCTTCTCCGGGCTGGACTGGCACGCTGCGTCATGCTCTGCACGGAGACGCTTAATCTCTGCCAAGATCTCTCTGGGAAATGAAAAACATACTCGTCAGCTGAGGCTGGGGGAGCGTTACATGACTGAACAGACTGCGAAAAGACAACAACAAGCACATGCTTCTGCAGACTTCTGAAAGAACATGTTGGATTTACAAAACACAAACTCAAACATTTGACATATGCAAATATACACACAGAGCACTTTCACTGTGAAGGAATGTACCTTTTTTTTAGCCAAAGGAACTAACATGTTGACAGTGTTTCATAGCACAAAAAAGGCAGAAGTTTCTGTTTTGTGCATGACAAAATTTACATCCATTGTTAGTGTACATCTTTTTTTTTGCCTTCATTATCAAACAATATCATTTCGTAAACACTGACACGCTGCATGATTTCAAGTCTTCTATAAACATGAAGGAAAACTGGGCATGGACACCAGTACAAGAACCAGTGCAGGGACAACTACTGCAGTAGCACCTCAGTCTGCACATCTATATACATTCCCAAACACAAGTACAAAGTTACAGACTTAAAAAGAGCAGCAGTCACACTAAAAGGGGATGAATTAAAATGAAAATGTCATCCACTATTCATACATTTCTACCTGTTTTTGCACTCCAGCTGAGCGATGAGCTCCCTCTTTTGTTTGTTAACATCAAAGTTGATGCTCCGGTTTGGTATCACCTGAAAAACAAACAAATTAAGTGGAGCTTGGTGGATTTGCACAGACTGTGAGTTGATAAATTGTCATCTAATAATTAGAGGACTTTAGTTTAGAGCTTTAAGATCAGAGAGAATCCGCCTACAACTGTGTGTCAGAGCTCTGTGTATATGTGTGTATTTATGTATTTGCAGTTTGTGAGAAAACAAGGTGTTATTGACTCACTCCTGTGCCGTCAGTCTCTGCTAGTCTGGACGTGTAGCGGGCGATCAGTTTGTGCTCCTCATCTTGCCTGCTGGGACTGTTAACACTACTGTAACACACAGAGGAGAGACATTGAAGTAAATCTAACTGAAAGCAACATTTACTCATGGTCAGTTATATTTTCTTAAGTTGTCAAAGATTCATTTACAGTATGAATATGTCAGAATGTGAGAAATGGGGTCTTATATGCTGTTGCCACTATGTGGTCAGCACTGGTTTCACTGAAACACATGACCCGGAGGCTGATTGTGGACAGTGGTTTTCAATCATTGGTTCACGCTAGACAGCAAAATATGAGTTCAGTTTGCCATGTATAACATAATTTACACATTGATTGCATGTTTTTGCTTGATCTTTGCTCTTCACTATGATGAAACAAGATCAAATGTGGATTAGGTCTGACTCAGATTAGGCTTAACTGTGCTCCGGCACATTGTTCTTCTCTTTTCAACCTCCTTGATTACCAGCGTTGACAGCATTAGCTGTTAGTGCTTTCAACTTGAGTCTGTTTTTGTGTGTGTCATCATGGCAAAATGTGGTCCTAATGTGGACACTAACACAGAAGCTGTTTGAGTACTTCGCCAAGTGTTAATATGTCTGAGCGTGTGTCTGTTTGTGGACAGATTTTGTTAACACAACTGCATCACAAGCCTGCAAGATACAGTCACAAAACTTTACAGGTGTCTAGTCTCGACTGAAATAAAGGGTGAGTTTGAAGAGGAGTGCAATCTGACCCATATATACTGAGTTCTTAATGTAATGATGTAGTAATGACTTCTCAGAAGTGATGGTCTGAGCATTAAACATGTAAACATGTGTCATGGCTGGTGTGATGCAATTGCAAGATGGTCTCTTGTTCCCTTTTGAAACCCCCTGCTGTGTCACCTCTCTCACCTCGGACTGCTCTGGAGACGATTCACATACGCAGCGATCAGAGCGTGTTCTTCGTTCATACGCTGAGCAGCTGGCAAGCTGGATGAGAGAAAAACGGACAGGACAGGACATAAACATAAATATTCAGATTAAATTACATTCACATCAACTATGGATCAAACTATTTTACCTACCTTCCAATAATAAAATGCTACCACGTTTTCATAATGTTTTTTGTCTGTCTTAGTACATCACTGTTATTTTGCTTGTTAATTTACTCTGCATACAGCAAAAACGATCATGTTTCTTTAATTTGGTAATATAATGCAATGTATTCATATCAGACTTATCAGAATAGAAACAATAAAATCCTGGACTTATTTCTAATCGTTAGCAGTGGTGTTTCATAACTCATAATCACATAAAACGAAAATGCAGCAAATATAAACAATTCAAAAGCTAAAACTGTTTAGAACATGTAATTAGATAAATGACTTATCTGACTAATAAAATAGTTGGCAGTTCACTTAAATTCTTCTTTCCTTGACTCATATTGTTACTTATTCCTGCATTACACACCCAATTTTCATTTTCTTCAAAAGGAATCAGTGAAATGAAACTGGCTATGCGTGAAAACTACAAAATAGAAATAGTAAATTATTATAGGAAAAAGGGAATCAAGGAAGCTAAGAAAACATCTTTTATGTTGACTCAAGCAATTCATGACTAATGTAACCCATTATTTCTAATCGCCAAAAAACCGCAAACTTCTAATAAGAACACACACACGAAACTGGTATTTTTCCGTAGGGGTCTGTACCTCTTGGCGGACTCGGGCGCTGATGAGGACAGCAACATGGCCTCACTGGTGTTCCTAATAGGACGAGAAGGGCTGCACACACAAACAAAGAATACATCAGACTCATATTATTAAAAGTGTGAAACCAGAGAAAGAATATCAACATTAAAACAATACACCACGAAGCCCTGCCTATCAGAAAACACATTCTCTCACTCACACTCACATACTAACACGCTCTCACATGCTTTTGAGTGCAATCATGCAACAGTGATTGTACTAGTCTGAGCAAACACAGACAGGGCAAAGATCAGCAGAGAGAGCGAAAGACAGAAGAAGAGCACAAGAGTGAGAATGCAGACTGAAGTGAGGTGAAACACAGAAAATAAACCTGACCCGGCATCATTTTAAACATACTCACGACTGTGCTAAGTGCAGTCTCTGTGTGCTGGCCTGAATATGTGCCCAGTGTTTGGAGGTTTGTATTGACCCAGTCTGCCGTGGTTGGGAAAATCAAACAAGGTTGATCCACCAGAGGGGGCGGAGCAACCAAAGTAGTTGGCGATAGAGGTGGGACTTTTGAGGTCTCGTGTTATCTGAACTTTGTGTGAACATGTAACTCTACCAGTGATAACGGACCAAATGTTATTTTAGAGTTTGCGCCTCAGAAGTAACTGTTTCACTTTCTGTAAAGCCGTTTTCTGTGTTGAGTGTTGTGAACATTTACATGAAGTGTTGCCTGGCCGAACATTAACTAGTGTCTTATGCAGCTTTAACGCTGTATGTATTTCTTTAATATTCTCTGCAACTGTGTACAGTCTTTCAGAGGAATAGTATCCCGCCAGTATGATCCAGAAAATGTTTTTCTTGCTGGTGACTCCATGAAATTTGTAATTAAAAACCAACAAGTTTCAATGATGTACGACTTTAATCATATTGTTAAGCCCTATGTCTGTAACCTTCAATGGGGGAATACCGAACCAAATACTGACATTGGTTCTACTCATATTGTTGAGATATCAACACCATTTACATTCAATGCAAGACCATGAAACTTTTGCTCAATATCAACCAACGTGGGCATGGTAGGTATATACAGCACATTGAATTTCATTAAAAACCTTGAAGATTGTCTTGAGTCAGCTCCTTCAGTGAATTCATCTCTGGGCAAACTGACTAGAAGTGTGTTAAATGGGACAATTTACATCATACATTTACAGCCACCAGGGGGCGATAGAGAGGGTTCGGTTTCACTTTTGGGGAGCTGTCAAGTCATCTGACTTTATACACAGTAGGCGAGCGGACCAAAATCATTATCTCAGTCACATATGTTACATAGCAGTATATAGCTATAGGTATTATATATGAGCTGATGTTAGGCTCTGCGTGGACTGAACCATGTTTGGCTTTCTTTAACTAGATCAATCATAAGCAACTCTTGTGTTAAAACGTAAGAGTGTGTGAGTGTCCTGAGAACTTACACTATGTTGGCGAGGTTGAGGGTCCTCTCAGGTTCCTCTGGGTATATCGGATGAGGGGGCTCTCTGGACGACACACAGCCCAGAGTCCTGCTCAGAGCTCGACCAAGTTTTGTCGCCGGCGACTTCTAAAAACAAAAACACACACACACACACACAAATATGTTAGCAAACAGTCATGAACTTTGTGACATTTGTGATGCAAGAACTTTCAACAGCATGTTAAAAGCAGCAACATCAGCAGCAATGTTACACCACCCGACTCATTTTTATGTACCCATTCCATTTATTTGTTCTGATTATCTTCGCTGTTTCTGTTTGTTATCACATTTTTGCACCTATTCTGTTTGCTATTTTTGTTCTCAACATCATTGAAATGAGGGCTTGCCCTCAATGATTTTTCAAGATTTGAATAAAGGTTGAATAAATGAAAAGATGAATGAATGAATGAATGAATGAATGAATGAACTGCATAAAAGAATGGGACTGGACTTCATGCATAAAGTTTGGTGGTATTAAGTGATGTCCATATGTTTAGCAGATCCTCAGTCTCGTCAACAAGCTCTACTTGTGTACCAAAGCACAACAACATTTTTGAATGACAATTGATTTGACTGAGTCTGATCTAGATTCAGAGTGTTTTAACTGTTTTTTTCTCTCCAGGAACTCTTTGAAGATATGTGGGTGATAACTTGCTACAAAAATACATAAAATATTTCTAGTTCACTTTATTCAATGTTTCATAAGTAGATGCATCACATATGTTTTTTTTACCCTTGGAGGAAAAGCATTTGCACTGGTAAATAAATAAACAAACATTTGGTGGAGTTGGTTTATCAAGTAAAAAATATTTAAATACAAGAGATTTAAGATCAGACAATTATCATCAAGTTCTGGCTCCAGTCTCTGATTTTATTTGCTTGCAGCAAATGTGATCAAACCTTGGTGTAACAGTAAGAACCTGTGCTATAAAACACTGAAGATAAGCAGATAAACTGAAAATAAAATAAAGTCTTAAACTGAACGCTGTTGAATTAACATGTAAAGCCTGCTGAAGATTATTAGGATGAGTTGCCTGAGATGAGAGGATTCTACTGGACAGGCAGGAATTGCACTTTTGAGGAGATTTTTCTCTGAAACTGAAACATTAATAAGACAAATCATGCCAAGCCTGGATGATGAATAATTCAACAACTATGTTTCCATCTATTAATACATAATTTCTTCATTGAAAACATTTTCCCATCAGGCTAGTGTGACTTTTTGGGAATATCTTATCATTTCAAAGGATTTTATTAGCAAAGGATAATTAGCAAAGTGTTTACAATAATTGAAAGGGAATACACTTGTGTTTGGCTACTGACTCCAAGTCCAGATTTATTGAGGGTTCCTTGCAATTTTCGGATAAAGTGTCATGATCTTTTGCGTGTTTATAATGTGTGTTATGAAAGGACCTGTTTTAAACCAGACTATCTTCATTTTGATCAGTTTAAACTAAACCTGATTCTTACACGAACCCTACAACCTAAGTCTTAAACCTCATGCTGCACTGTAAAGGTGTAAAATTCATAACAGTCCTTACAAAGATGGAGGTCTAAGGGCACGCGCACACATGCACGCACACGTGCACGCACACATGGAGTGCCCCCTGGTGTAATGAATGAAGGCTCACACAGTGACTCACCCAGGATGAGTGCTCCTTCATCTGATGCTTGTTGCTATGAGAGCCGCTGGCGTTGCCACGCCAGAAGCAGTTCTGGCAGAGCTGGTAACCCCGGCAACGGAGGCAGCGATAGCGGAAGCCCATCATACCATTGCCACGACAGTAGGAGCATGAGACGGGGTGATAGACTGACAAAGAGACAGAGGACACACAAAATCTGTCAGCACAGGTTGATCAAGAGAAAAAAGGGAAAGGTCAGGAAATCCAAGATGGAGTCGGAACTAGAACCAGAATGAAATTTGACTTTTCAGGCCCACATTGATATCAATATTTGAAAATAATTTGATTATAAATAACATGATTTGACAGTAAATTGCTTAATTTTCTATCAGTACCTATTTTTGTCAATGCCTTAAACTATTTTTATATAGACTGATAAAAAACTGAAGCAGCTTATGTTACACTAAAATAACTATACAGGGAGTTAAAATGATCTTAACGAAATTTGTTAATATATTTAATATATTGTTAATATTTTGGTGGTAAAACATTAAAAAAATATTTGATTTTGGAACTAGAGGCTGAATGTAAAATTTCAGGATACAAAAACAGGTATTGCTGCAATTTACTGGAGTCCAAGTGAATTTCAGCCAATAAAATTGGCAAGCTAATATGTTTATATGTAAGTCTGTGGTGTGTAGGTGTGTGTACCATTCTCCACGTTGGCCATGCGGTGCATGAGAGGCAGCCACACAAGACACTGAGGAGGATCAGCTACAATATCTAGGAACATGTTGAGCATCACCCTCTTCTACAGAAACAACAAAAGACAAAATTCTTCATGAAACCAGATTCACATTCACTTTTAATAATCCTGCGTAGAGGAACTGGGTTGTAAAGGAAAGCATTGTAGATCTGATGGATGAGGTGTGTGAGCGTACATGTTGTGGGAAGCATGAGCGCGCTGAAGTGTGTGTGTAGCCAAAGGACGGTCCTTCATGTAGAGCGGTTGGCAGCTTGAGAGCCTCTCTCAGAAAACCATCAAACTTGGACTGTACCAACACACCGCCAGAGTCAGATACCTGAGAAAACACATCTACAAACACACCCCCACACACACACATACATAAACATAATTACAAAATGAATGGCTGTTTCCAACCCTAACCTCATGCACACTACCCTAGCCCTGACCAAGTAACCAAATTCTTAACCTACATTTGAATGGTTTATTGATTCAGTTTGTTTTTGGTTTAATGGTTTGGTTATCTATGTTCAAACTGAATAAAGTGAATAAACAAACTGACCTTAGAGGACAACACAATTTCATACTGCTTCATTTTGTTTATATTTGGCGGACTCTGCCGCTGTTCTAGCTTCAGAGCTCGTGGGGGCACTATTTTTACTCCAATGCAGCTTGTTTATTCAGTTGTCGAAAAAAATATTTATTTCTGAGTTTGTGCTACCAAGGGCCCTTTAATGAAATCGTGGGCAAGTTAACATAAGCAAACAGCAGCACTGACCTGCAATTTCCACAAGGTGGCACATTTGTGACATTTATTCATATATGAAGAAACTCACACCGAAAGAGTTATGAGTTATGAGACATAAACAAGTCATAAGTCATACAAATGTGGGTAAAATGTATTGCAATATGTCAGAGTGTGATGCTGTGTAGTAAAATGAATGAATGATGATTGACAAAAAATGTAAACTTTGCAGTGAACACCTCAGCCGGTAACACACACCAATGATTTGACACTGTAAAAAACAAATGCAAAATTAATCTAACATATGTGTATTAACATTTTAATTAATTTTAATTAAAGTGCATTGTAATGTCAATACTGCACTTGAGTGTAAAACAGTACAAAAAAACAACATGCAAAAACACAAACTCTTGTTCCTTTTATGCCATCATATTTATCTCCGTGTTTATAACCAAGGCCTTTATTTGAAATCAGTCCAAGCTAACTTGATTTAAAATGTAAAATCACTGATCTGAAACCGATTCCATGTCGGTTGTGATGGTATTAACTTGTACTCACAACGGAGTTTATCAACCAGTTTCCCTCCACACAACATGGACAGCATCGCCTTCACAGAGAGCACCGTCAGACGGCTGTCTGGTTCACTGAAACACATGACAAAAACCTTTAGCAACAGGATGTCAAAGTGGAAAGCTGGACATCAAAAAACACAATTTCCCTTAAGGATCCACAGATTACTTTGTACTGACCTGTCAACGGCGGCCAGTAAGAACTCAACTAACAGAACGGTGCTCTCTCGTGGGTTGATAGTGTGTGTGGTGGGCAGGCGCTTGCTGAGCTGGTTGAACAGGGAGGACACCAAGTTCTCCAGTCGGATCACAGAGATGCCAGCATGTAGCTCTACGGCATTCAGACCAGCGTCCCGCACCGCCTCAATCACATTGTATATGTCGATCAGATGCACTGGAATTGGAAAGTCAGGAAATTCTTGACATATTTGAACAAAAAAGTTTCAATAACTTCCTCAAAAAAGAAGCACAAGACTAAAATTCAAACTGTCATGTCATTCTCTGACTAATGTTTCTGAAGGTGACCAGAGTTGACTTACAGTTGCATCTCTTCTGTATGTATCTGAGCTTGCAGGCTGTTCGATATGTAGAAAGACATATGGCATCAAAGTTCTGCTCCCCTATGATGAAAAGAAAGACATTTGTCAGCCCTGCAGGGTCATCTCTCTCATCAATCTCAAGACCATAGCTGCTCAAAGGTATTTATGAAGTCAGAGGCTTATATTAGGTGACAAAGGTCACTCACCAAGCTCCACAAAAATCTGTCTCGCCTCTGCTCCTGGTGTTGCTGGAGTCCCCCTCCCTCTGTCTCTCTGCGCCCCCTCCTCCATCACCATCCTGCACAAAACACAAAACAGCAGGAAAACTCAGAACCAGGCTTTCCATCCCAGTATTGAGAGACTCTAAACACAATAAAACATTTTAAAGCTCCAGTGAAATGAAAAATTATATGAATCAATGAATGCATGTTTTAGCCTAAATACAGTATAACTATTCCTGTCTGGTGTATTATGTCTGAGTTGGCTGAAACATCAGTTTCATCTGCAGTCCTCATCTTGTACATTGTGCTTGAATGAGCATTGTCTGGGGTTGACTCAGTGCATTTCCGTTGGTGGGCTTTCACAGGAAACATGGTCGACAACGACTTCAAAGACCAACAGCAATCGATTCTTGAGATGTTGTTTTAAAAAATTACTTATAATTCAGAAACTGCATGGAAAACACAAATTTGATACTGATAAACATGGCAACTATGGTAACTATAACCTTTATTTTTACACTCAGGTCTACTGTATGCATACCAACACACCCACTAGCACACGCATACAAATTACAGGCAGGCTGAGAGTCAAATTCAGGGCCACCAGAGGATGAGTTGAGTGCCTGGTAAATAAACACATTAATGAGAACAGCTGATGAAATCTGACCTGTAGGCTGGCATTTAGACAACTTAACAACAGACAAACAGGGAGAGACGGGAACATGAGACTTTCACAGACTACATGACTGTGAGAAAGAAAGAAAGAAAGAAAGAAAGAAAGAAAGAAAGATAGAAAGAAAGAAAGAATGCAATGAGGGAAGGAAGGAAGGAAAGGAAAGGAATGAAGAAAGAAAGAAAGAAAGCTGTCAACCACTGCTGTCAGGTGACACAGAAAACACCAGAGGATATCAGTAGCCATGGTAACTGTTACACTACACCACACAAAACTGAAACACACATGCACACACGCATTCACAGACACACACACAGATACACACACAAATATTTGCATTCCTTATATAAATGCGGTGACAAGCCAACCCCCCAACAGACACACACCCACAAACACACACGGATTTTCTAAGAAACTGACACTTGCACGCGCGCGCACACACACACACACACACACACACA